>OMNV01020057.1:0-43385 GCA_900303265.1 Brotula barbata
AGACATAAGAGAAAAAAAATTGATAGCGTTGCAGATACTGACAAATGATTCATATTCTTAACTTTTAACGAATAATACATTGTCAATGTCCATGATTCCAGGATGTTCATGTCTGTCTGAACCCTGGACTGGCAGATTGATTTTTACCTGAAGTGGCCTGAGCTTGAAAATTGGTTTTATTATTTGGTGCATCATTATTTTTATTGTTTGCTGATGTGCAGAGTTTCTCTTCTTAACATTGTTTACTAGAGTTAGACTAAGGCCACATATGAAACACATAGGGACTATTTTGTTGAGACTACCTCCAGTCAAAAGTTACTGAGACATGTCAGTTGGACATACTGAGATCACTTTCCCTTGGTACTGGCAACAAGTAGCAAATCCTGCCTGTAATGTGGAAAAACGTTCCTTATGTCCCTCTTAACAATAACTTTGTGTTGTTTCTGTATTCACTCCTCTATTTCGTTCAATTCAACCTGCTGCACAAGCCATTTTCAGCTGTACACTAATCTGTCCATCACCGTCTGTGTTTTGTACCTCCTCTTTGGCTGTGAGTTTAGTTTCCAGGTCTTTCATGGCAGACTCGTTCTTGTCTTTCCCTTCTTTCAGGTCTCTGCAGGAGACTTCGAGCTGACTGATTCTCTCCTGAAACTGCTGGCAGCTCTTCTGATGAGTGCTCTCCAGATTGTGGCGTAGCTGTTCAGACTGCTCCTGGAGTTGACTCTGTAACTGAAAGATGAAACAGTGTTCAGATGTACAGTAACTTACCAAAACGATGTGTTATTTTATTTTATTGATAATAAAACTACTAGCATGATAATTAAGAATTCAGAAACATGTGCAAGTATCAGATTATCAGAGGGAGAACATTTGAAGGGCTTTATTTACCACCAGTTACCATGTACTGTATATTCCACCCAAGAAAATGGTGGTGTTAATCCCAGGATGTCAGTAGTTAAACAGTGTCCATGAATGAGTAGTGGTAAACATTTTCAGCATGATGAAATCAAGATCATTCTGTTTTATAAACTGTGATGAATCACAGACATTGTTTCACTAACGGTCAGTATAGACAAGAAAACTTACTTCGTT
Organism: Brotula barbata; assembly: GCA_900303265.1. Lineage (NCBI taxonomy): Eukaryota > Metazoa > Chordata > Actinopteri > Ophidiiformes > Ophidiidae > Brotula > Brotula barbata. Next base: position 1,093 of record OMNV01020057.1, read on the forward strand.
AGCCTTCTCTCTCTCAGACTGTAATTCCTGAGAATGGCGGCTGGACAGGGAGCTCATGTGACCTGTCCATTCTGAACGCAGTTTGTCCAGCTCTCTTGTCTTCTCTGACAGTGTCTGTGAGATGGATACAAACATGTAAGCTTGCAAGAAAGGGAAAATGTGTTTCACACTCACAGCTTTAAGTTCAGTTTGAAAATTACATTATCAAATTACTGCCACTACTATCTCACATAAATATCTGGAGAAATAGGAGCAAAATAAGTTGTGTAAAAAAGTTCTCCTGCACCCTCAGTAACCTATTGAATTCAAAAACTGAGATGAGGATAAGTGTAAGAAATTTACCAGCAATCATTTACTTTTGTTATCTGCCAGTTTTAGCCTAAATTCTTGTACATATGAAAGAGAAAACCAATTTTATAGTTAGCTGATGTCTGTGTTGTGGGCCCAATGAACCTAAAAAAGTTTAAATATAAATTGACCTTAGTGCTGGGCTTCATTATTTCCAAAAGGTTGCAGCACACAAACAACTCCTGGCGAGGCCAACAGTATGTATGTATACGACGTAGTTTTTAAAATAACCCATCAAAGTTTCATATAGAAAGAAAGAAAGTCAAAAACAAAACACTACTATAGGAAATGCATGAATTGACAGAACTCACCTGCTGAGCATATGTCTGCTGCCTGGAGAGATCATCCTCAGTCTTTCTAAGCTTCACCTCCAGTGCCTGTTTCTCGTGCTAAATGAAGGAAACAACATTGTTTACAACAAAGAATTTACAAAGGACAAACTTAAAGTTTCAAAGCAGCAGTCTGTAAGATTGTGAACTGGAGTGGCTGGAATCAAAGTGATTCCATCGATTCCCTTCTGCACCTCTGTCCTGCCTACACAACTCAAGCAAAATTCTAGACTCTGAAAATTTTATTCTATTCCTCTTCATGGCTTCTACATGAACAAGAAACGACTGAATCACTGTTTTTTCCACTTTGCACCATTTATTATCTCACATATTTATCATATTTTGAAAGACATTGGGATGTGATAATGATTAAGAACAATCAATCAAGATATAAATGTTGTTCCATGTGCCAAAGCACCACAAGTACCACTTAAAACACAAGGCCTGAAAATGATTCAGTAGATAATAATGGCACTGGCATTGGTATGGTTACATTTCAATACATTTAAATTGTCTATATAATTACAAATGTGTGTTTATTGACTCGTCTAAAAGTCACCAGGCTATTTTTATAACTGACAGGGGACTAACTGACCTTCAGAGAGCAGAGACACGCTGCCAGATAGTCTTTGACCTCTTTGTCAGTTGCCTGAATGAGCTGTAAGGACAAGAAATTAGTGTCTTTCAATAGCCGTGTCTCCACAAAAGTCAATGTGGCAGGGCCTTCCAGCACTGGAGACTGACATGACAACTGCAGAAATAAACTGTTGGAAAAGAAAAGAAAAAGACACATATTTATAGAGAGTCAAGCAGAGAAAATAGCCAAGTGGGCTTTACTCCTATGGCTGCATTTTCTCCCAGGAAACATACAGATGTTGCCCAGTCAAAGTATCTCCCATTTTAGCCCATGGACCACTTTGACACAGAACCAAGATGGGGATATCGGGTGTGTGGGGTGGACATAATCTGTCTATTCTTAGCAGCACAGCAGTGGACAGGGACAGTTTCAGGTCATTTTCTGGCTCCAGCCAATCCCTGTATTTAGTCTTTGCATTGACTTTGAAGCATTGACCTGGAGCATTGACTTTAATGTACACACTTTTGTTCTTTTTTCATTTGTATATTGTCTATTCTGTGACAACAAGAAAAGAAACACAGGAGGTTGTATGTTCAGGGTTATTAACCATTTATAGAGTTTAACACCATGTTCACAGCTGATTAACACGTTTAGCATCAATACTACCTCTACTACTTGTAAATACAACTTTAGCAGCCATTCAGTTCCAATTTTGAAGTTGTAAATTTGGCATGTCCCAGTTCCCCGTATAATTTGAATACAGCATTATGTAAGCCTGACCAAGGGGCAGTCAACTTGTAAACCCTGGTCAGCTCTTTAGCAGAGATAGTCACACAAGTTTATGATTTTTCAATTCACCTGAGCTATACATCTCTGAGCAGTGAAAGCAACCCCGCACTAATGTATGGGGCACATACAGCTCCACACACAAAGAACCAAGCAGGACAGAGATTTCAACTCACAACCTTCTGTTGTGAGGCTACAGTTACATCACAAAAATACATTACAAGAGCATATGTAATATAGATTAGAAATATTTTCTTATACCTTGGATTGTCTGATGATTGCTCAGATAAGCAGTGATTTAGCAGGTCAATCAAATTCTGAGGAAATGAGGCAAAGTCTACGTGCAATCCCTGCTGAACTTTCAAACTTGAGAAGAAAAAAAAATTAGAACAGTAAACAAGATGCAAAGAATAATTTTTCTCATTCTGACTTTCAACAATGTGAGTCCGGTACTTACCTTTGGAAATCCTCCTCTGATATAGAGAGGTTAAAGACAGAAAATGGATCACTCTCATCCATCAGCCTTACTAAGAGATCCTTATACAAAAATCAGACAGTTAGCCAGCAGAGAGAAACATCAACCATTAATAATTAAATCTATAGAGCAATTAAAAACTTCCCATATTGAATTTAAAATGATATGACATTCAGCTGTATCTGCTTTATTGGGAATCTATGCTGGCCAGAGATTTCAAAACGTTGGGCTGATTTAAACCGAATAATATCGCAAAAGAAAAAAAAGTTAGTTGAATGGGGGGGGGCTTGGCGAGTGTATAGAGTGACAGAAAGAAAGTGCAAGACCTTTCTTTTGCCTAAAGACACAACAAATATAATAAAGTGTACCCTGATCAACAACAAATTACATTTTAATACCTTTTAAGCTTGTTGCTGTTCAGTTCATGGGTAGGAACTCTTGGTTCCAGACCTGATTGAATCATCCTTTATCACGAGTTTGATAATCCATTTCTGGTTTTCCAGTGTGAGGGATGGGGGGGGCAATCATTTCATTAAACCCACAGAAAGAGCCTTATTATATCTAACCACAAACTGTTCCAAAGCCTGTGCACATTCATCTCTTTGGAAATGGCCGTTTCCTCTATACCACACTGTGTATGTCTACATGCCTCTGCACTCAGAGCCTAATTCAGCTGTGACCTTTCCAACATGAAACCAAAGAGGGACTCACAAAGGAATCAGAACCAATTAAAAACACACGCACAGCAATACAACAACACAAATCTAAAATAATATGACTGATGAATTGTGTTGGTTTTGGTTTGGTATCAGCGCTGTGCACTGCCCAGCATTGTGTGTAGGCACTGAGGTGAACACACAACACCTTAACGCAACACAATTTCTCTCTTGTGCATGCAAACAGACTCAGTGACAGCTCATTGTGAAATACAGTGTAGCTGTCAGCTGTCAACAACCTAGCTTGCCATCACAGCCACTGTATGAAGGCTGAAGTGAGTTTCATAAACAAATGAACACAGGTCTGAATATCTGGGTCACGTTATTCCCTACAGTGGCCGTTTTTCACTCAGCAAGCGAGAGCAGAAGTGGATCAATGTTTTTTGCATATTAATGCATTTTTAAAAAAATCTTCAAAAGGAACCCCGCAATTAATGAAAAGATGTGGAAATGTGTATGCAACACTGATGGTCTTGGTCAGACAAGACTGATGCAGTAAATCTTGTTAATAATAAATCGAATTAACAGTTTATGAAAGAACAGGACTCACTCTTTTGCGGATTGGACTTGTTTTCAAATGAAGCATAATGACGACCCGGACATTTGCTTTTCTGTAAGAGAAAGAAATCAAGTAGTTAATATTTACCCTCAGACTGAATGATTATCATACAAAATATACAACAACCAACTCCTCAAATATTATTTTCCACAATTATTCCATATTTACCTTGATTGAGTGGGATGCCACCGTGTAACAGGGCTCAGGTAAAGTCAATTTATACAGCTCAGTATCACATAATCAAAGCGCCTTACAGGCACGCAAACAGTTCCAGACTCAGCCAAAAGCTCTCAACAAAGACAAGGAAAAACTCCCTCAAGGAAGGCACCGGGGAGTCATCCTGAGCACACAGGATGGGGATATGATTAAAGTTGCAAGATTAACAACTTCAGATGAGCCTGGCAGATTGCTTGTAGGCCAGACCCTGAACCACCAGCCAGGAGGAGGGGGGACTGAGGGTCCGACGCCTGACGTCTGGATGTAGACCGTTATCGCAATGACGTGCAAAAACTCCCATGGTAGGTCGTACGGCCGACCATCAGTTGTTCACAGACAATTCGCATCCGAATACTCATTCCGAATTTCGCGGAGTCTTCACTGAGGGTGTTAGTGGCGTGCGTGTGTGAGTGTGTGAGACATAAGGCTGAGAGACTGAGGTCTCTGCATCCCATGTTGCCCTTGGCAACATCATGCGTCTCTCCACACGAGGCACCTTGTCTAAAAGCGCTCCTCCCATGTTAGACACAGCAGAAAGCAGGGCGTTTAAAGCACTCATGAATACTCCATCATATTCATAAATATAATCCTATACTATATTTATATTAACCAATAATAATTGGTTATTATTGAAAAACAAGAACCTCGGGACGGTTTAGATTTTATTAAGTGACGGCTCCGAGAGAATGGTGAAAAAATGAGTAAAGAGTCCTGAATAAAGGCCCGAAATTTAAATGAAGCGAGTCAAAATCTCGGGAACACATACTAACTACAAATAGCTCCCACGAAAAAGCGAATTTGCCGCAAACACTTCTTTGAAAACAAACAAATTACGTCTTTGACTAGCACATGTCAAAGTGAACCCAGTCTTACCTTTGAACATTGCCTTTGCAGTGAATGTTTGCTTGTAGTATTGTATCGTAAAGTTCCTCCATGTTATCGCTTGACAACCGCCAAATGATTCAAACAGGAAACGGAACAGGATATTTATTTTTCTTCGTGACGCTGCGAAGCGTCGAAGCACTCGGCAACCAAAAAGCGCTTTGGCGCCCTCTATTGAGCAGGAGTGTAACCTACAGACTCAGGGTGATTGGATGGCTGTAATTTTTCCAGGGTCGAATGAAAGATATACTTCTTTTTTTTTTTTTTAAATATTACAAGAATACAATGTACTACAAAAAGAGAAAACAGTCGAGCCTCAGCACAATTGTTTTGATGTCCAAACAATTACAATCATCTGTGTTTAAGTGTTTCCTTATTGGAGAAGCCTAAACTGAAATAGAACTTCATCGAGGCCTTCACGTCCTTCATTTTGACACAAACAGCTCTCTGTCTGTAAGTGTATGTGAATATATTCGTAACTGAGCTGTTAAATGAAAACTTGTATTGTGAGGGGGACGTCCACACCGGAAGTCTTATTTTGTTAGCGGAACACTAGAGTGATCTGACTTCCTGTATTTGACACCTCCGATTCAACGCATCGGTGGATGCGCTCCGTTCCTTTTCATCTCTATTTAAAAACGGGCTGTATTATTGTTAAAACACAGCGTCGCTGCTGAAACCCCCCACGACCCAAAATGTCCGTCAGCGCGGTGTACGTGCTGGACCTGAAGGGGAAGGTAAGGACAAGCTGAGCTCTGACTCTTCATTTTGGTCATCTAGTTCGTTCTGGTACTGATACAAATCTCAGTTCAGGTGCATTGATGGGACGTCAGAACATTATAAGTGTGATAACTTGAATAATCAGTGGAATTAATGGAGAAATTAAAATTGTAAGTTCATTCATCGAGGGGAAGCCGTGGTGTCAAACATATGTCAGCAGCTGGAATTCCTGACTCGACAGTGACGTATTTGTGGCTCCAACAGATGAAGAAGATGAGAGTAACAAATGAATAAGAGGGCATTCCCTATTTTCCTTTGTCATTCACATTTTCGCACCTTTGTCCTTGATGACCTTGGCGCTCTTGTTTCTTTTTTTAAGCAGTGGGTTCATAGATTTCACTACACATCATGTTATCTATTATGTGCAGTGTGAGACTGTATAACTATAAATACAATGGATTTGAAGTCTAAAATTTTGCAAATGAAAAATGTTTCAGTTTGTCTAAATTTACCGCTTTTATTAAAAAAGTTGTAAGCACACACCAAAAGTCTTATGACTGCCAAAGCAAGCATGAAGCTGAAATCACGTGTTAGCTGAATTATTACTGATAAGTGATTGTTAAAGTTGCCCTAAAATACACCATATTTTAAGGTTTTTGCTACTTTAGCTATGTTATTTTTGATCTTTTCTAAGTTTTTGTAAATCAAATTGGTTTAAATAATTGAACCATTAGAGTTGATGAAACTCAATTAAGTTGATTTTACAGATGAATCCTCCTCTTATTTATAATATTATCTTCATGACATTTTAATTACTTTAAGATTCAAAGTTGTATTGTCATACCCACACACTGTACAATGAAAATCTTTGTTTGAAGTAAAAAGAAGAGCTTTAAGAGAAATACATAACTAAATACTGACTAAAAAAGACCATTATTTAAAAGTCTAAAATAGATGTTTTACAAGCAGCAAGATGATGGCGATATAAAGTGAATATAATAGTAATAGCTTTGCAATTTTACAAAAAAACAGTTATTGTCTTTTTGTGACGGTCTCGCTATTGGCTGGTATATACAGTATGGTGCCACTAACACCATTAATGAGGTTTGTTGTAAGTAATTGTAAGTAATATGAAGGAGTGGATGAATGGGTAGTGTTAAAAATCAAAGTTATTATGAAATTTGCAGCATTAATTTTTATTTATTAATATTTCAAGTGACGAGAAAGCTTTGTGAGACACGAAACAGACTGAAACCAGGAGAACAGCCTTTAATACTACATGGCTCCATGTTCCTGACATAAAGGAAAGATAGATTAAAATAGACTAAAACCAAAAGGAACTTGTTTTATATTTGTATTGTTTCAGGTCCTGATCTGCCGTAATTACCGGGGAGATGTTGACATGTCAGAGATTGAGCACTTCATGCCTATCCTCATGGACAAGGAAGAAGAGGGAAACCTTTCTCCCATTCTGGCTCATGGAGGAGTACGGTCCATGTGGATCAAACACAACAACTTGTACCGTATCCTTTAAGGGTCCTGGATTCTTCAGGACTTGCAGGCCCATCATCCTGTGTGTATAAATGAACGCTGAATATAAAGGTTAGAAAATTAGAATAAATAATAAAATAAAAATATGCACCCTGTGACTGTTTTCGGACGTGGACCAAGGACCAAGAATCCTTTAAGTTTCTGACGCTGATCTAGATCCAGGGCAGGATGTTTTCTTAATGGTTGTGTTGTGAGATTTGTTTTCTAAGTTTTTTTGAATTTCTAGATTGTTTATAGTAATCATAATTATAATGGATTATGATTATAATTTTAGTAAGCAGGTCATGAATTGACAAATGTCTTTTACCTGGCTCTCCATGCGCTCCCTTAACCTGTGTTGCCAGTTGTAGCAACATCTAAGAAGAATGCCAGCGTCTCCCTGGTATTCTCTTTTCTCTATAAAATCATCCAGGTAAGCTTTTCTTACCACAGCCATAATAATGTAACAGCAACATCACTAAAGGGTCAGGAAAATATGTGTAAATCTTTATAAAGTAAGACAAAAGGCACAGATGCCTTGTTTGCAAGATAGTAATTACAATATGTATAATGCAGTGCATCTATTTTGTACAGTATTTAGCAAGACCCTGTTGATGCCCCACATTTCACATTGTTTTTCCTCTGTGTATTTTTATATTCTATATTTTTATATATATTCTATATTTTAACATTTTAACAAAGTCCTGATCTTTTACGGTTAAATTCTGTAAAATTTGGTTAGTTATGTGGAAATTACAAAAGGGTTCACACTTCATAACCTTTCTTTCTTTCTTTCTTTCTTTCTTTCTTTCTTTCTTTCTTTCTTGTCCTCAGGTTTTTTCTGAGTACTTCAAAGAACTGGAGGAGGAGAGCATCAGGGACAACTTTGTCATCATCTACGAGCTGCTGGATGAGCTGATGGACTTTGGTTACCCTCAGACCACTGACAGCAAAATTCTTCAGGAGTAAGAAGCTTTGGTCTGTTCCCAGTCTCCTCTGCCTGTAAAGGCTTATAGTTGCAGCATTGCATCTTCAGAGGCGGGAAGTAACTAAGTACTTTCACTCAAGATTCATTTTGTGAGGACAGTTGCCTGCTACTTATGTCACTACATTACTCTGATAGCCATAATTAGTATTTCATATTTAACAGCAAGGCTATAAGCAGGTACATTTATAAAAAATCTCTTCAGGAGTGCTAAAGAAACATTCACCGGATCGCACAATGAATTACAGGCATCGCCTAAAGATTATATTCATTAATTATCAATTGACATATTTTGATTCAAAGAAACTTGGTGAGGGTGATTTATGGATAAACACTTATTGACTGGTTCTACCAGATCTGAGCCCTGTACCTAGTCAGTTTAATAGCAGCACTCCATCTGTCAGTTCCAGCTGTCCTTGACATTTTAGCTAACATGCTTTTAACATGATTATTTTGTCAGATATATCACTCAGGAGGGCCACAAGCTGGACACGGGGGCCCCTCGCCCTCCAGCCACCGTCACCAATGCTGTGTCGTGGAGGTCAGAGGGCATTAAATACAGGAAGAATGAAGTCTTCCTAGATGTCATTGAGTCTGTCAACTTGCTGGTGAGATCATACCTTCATGTTTTATTTCTCCAACTGCTGTACTACGTGTAACTCTCCATTTGCTTGCCGATCCTCAGAGGGACGATGTAGCTGCAAGAGACATGAGCTGAATCACCCCCTGTGTTAAGAGTTGCAACTTTTCTTTCATGTCTTGTCATATGATATTTTATGAGGATTTGTACATAAAACTGATTTTGAGCTGATTCAAAACAGAGGAATTAAGCTCACTAAACGAATGAAGGAAAATTTCGTAGGACTAACGCTTCACTGTGCTGTTCTACATGATAGCTGTGCTCCCTATTTCCTTCAGGTGAGTGCCAATGGAAATGTACTATGTAGTGAGATTGTGGGCTCCATCAAGATGCGTGTCTTCCTTTCTGGAATGCCAGAGCTGAGGCTGGGGCTGAACGACAAAGTCCTGTTTGAGAACACTGGAAGTAAGTAACTGCCTCTTCAATAATGGTTCACACCAGGAGGTCATGAACCTTTAAAAACAGAAAGTGGCCAGGAGCTACAATGCAAACTGAACAATAAAATATACCGGTTATGTGTTGACCCTGGAGAAATGACAAGGCAAATCATCAATGCTTCATCAATATTTTTATTTTTCTTTTTGATTGGATTTGTGATTCACAATAAAAAATACTACAACAAATACAGAAATATAATTTTTCAAAGTCATGATCGTGTGTGAGATGAATAAAATAATTTACAAAAAGGTAAATAATAGACAATAGCCAGATAAAACTTTTTTTTTTTAATGTAAATGATGAAGAAATTTAAAATAATCAAAAAAAATTGACATTGTTTGATACTAGAGATGCAAATCCCACACACACACTAACGGCCAGGGTTAACAACAGATTGACTCGTGGCTTCCCTGCTATAGTTCCAGCTCTAACAAAATGTCTGCCTTTTCCTCCTTCATTTATTTTACTTAACCTACCTCATCCTTGTTCACGGTGTATTTCCTGCCCCTTGCCTCATATCGTCTTAAGGAGGGAAGAGTAAGTCAGTGGAACTGGAGGATGTGAAGTTCCATCAGTGTGTCCGCCTGTCACGCTTTGAAAATGACCGCACAATCTCCTTCATCCCTCCTGACGGGGAATTTGAGCTGATGTCCTACCGTCTCAACACACACGTAAGTGAGCAGAAATACTGTCAGCATCTGGCAGAATACGCGATTAGAGGCACTATCAAAACTGTGTGAATGGAAATTGTTTCATTTTCGGGGTGTTTAATCCTCAAAAACAGGCAATTAGCCTTTGACAGGTGGAAATGTTGCCCTGATTGTTGCATGAGACAGAAATTACAGCACCCGACTTTTTTCTGGCCTCGTAAGAATTTTCACATCCAGTTGTCATGGAGAAATGTTTTATTATTGCATATTATAACAATAATAAATAACTAATAACTTTGATTGCAGGTAAAACCACTGATCTGGATTGAGTCGGTAATTGAGAAACACTCACACAGCAGAATTGAATATATGATCAAGGTAAACCACCGCGTCGCGCTACTTTATTATGACAACTCACATGCAAGTGTTACATGCTTACACTTAGAGTGATAGATGGATTTTTTTTTCTCTGTCTCTCATCTTTCTCCTCTCCCTGTCCAACAGGCCAAAAGTCAGTTCAAGAGAAGGTCTACAGCTAACAATGTAGAGATCCACATTCCAGTGCCCACTGACGCAGACTCCCCAAAATTTAAGACCACCGTGGGCAGCGTCAAGTGGATCCCAGAGAACAGCGAGATAGTCTGGTCTATCAAGTCATTCCCGGTGCGTCAGAGACACAATGGCAGAAATTCATAAAACGCAGCCAGACATGACTATCTGAACTCTGATGCGTTTTAGAGGCGCAGCTCCGACACAAATTTAATTAACCTATCTAGGGTGTATACTGCCTTTAGCCTCATGACCGCTGGGATGGACTCCAGCTCCACCGCGTCCCTGACTTGGACAAACTTATCACTAATGGCTGGATGCACTCCAACAGAAAAGTGTCTGATCTGTGTATTGTACATCATTCCTCTTAAAAGACTGATAACAGAAACTAATCGGAACCCCAGTGAATATTTTCTCTCCCATGTAATTCTCTAGGGAGGAAAGGAATACCTAATGAGAGCCCATTTTGGCCTGCCCAGCGTGGAAGCAGAGGACAAAGAAGGCAAACCACCTATCAGTGTCAAGTTTGAGATCCCCTACTTCACCACATCTGGCATCCAGGTAATCATTAGACTTACAACAGGGGACCTGATTCAACTTAATCACAAAAGCAGTGATGGAGGTGATGTGTTTTTCCCACCCCAGAGGGTAGATTTTGAGGAAAGGTTGTAGTTGGAGTTAGTTTGTAAAGCTGCAGGTGTCTCTTGAGTAATTCTGGAGATGGAGCGGTAGTGACTAAAACAGCCACACGGTGGCAGTGTTGTAAAATAAATACATCGAAGCAGAGCTAAGACAGAGGTTTCCCCTGGTGTGAAGGCCTCTGTCAAGGATCTGATAACTGTGCTAAACTCTACATGAAACACAAGAGGACATACAAAGCTCAGATAATGATTAAACACTGAAACATGGTATGCAGTGTAAGATTATGTTAATGAAAGGTCTAAGATATTTTCTTTTGATGGAATGATGCAGCGATAAAACACAAATGTGAGCGTGCATTGGAGTATTTTGCTCAGTCTACAAATCGGAGTGCTTGAATGGCGCAGTAAATGATGGTTCGAAGCTGCTATGCTATGGGATCAAACCTGAGTTTCTTGGTATAAATGTATTTGTTGTAACTTGTAAGGTGTGGGACCACTTAAACCCTGGGAAAGAGAGCCCGGAACGAAGTCCAGGTTTGCCAGCAGCAAACAGTGCTTGTACCCAGTGGGTAGCACTACGTGTGGACTCTCAGATTCAGGCTGGTTTGCCCAAATGAAGCTTTCGTCTTTTTGTCATTCTAAAATGGCAGGGTTTGTCAGTTGTGCTCTCCATACATGGTGCAGCACACCATGCATGTTCTCCAGGCTGTCACATGTTGGTAATTTTAATGTCGACACGCACGGGCACACCTGAGTAGCTTCTTGTTGAAATGTGGGGAAGTGGAACAGAGGAACTTTAGACACTAAAAATCAGCTGAAATCTTTAACACAAAACACAACATTTCTGATATGATGTGACCTGACATGATCGTTGAAAGTTCAAGCAATTAATCGGCCATCAAGAACTCCCTGACACGGCACAAATCAGCTGAAACTTGGAAAGCCTACCTCAAGAGAAGCTGCTGACATCTGAATGACTGTACCATGAAGAAATACACGCAATCAGTTTCCATGCTTAGATATGTGTAGCTTTGAATGTTGGACACACTGGATGTAACTGACACAAAGATAGAACTTAATTTAAGTTCTGTGGTGAAATGGTTATTTGCTGCCGTGCTGTTCTAGGGATGACATGATTTAGCTTCTTGGTTTAAAGAGAAACGATGACAAGACACCCATTGTCTCTCTATTGGTATAAAAGTAAAAATAAACTCCAGAGAGGTACTTGTTGAGTACCAAACCACAAAACCTTGCAAGCCCAGCATGACTTATTGTGAAACCAAAGCCAGAGAGGCAGCCTTCAATTAGCCCAGGCATTTTCATCATCAAGAAGCTGGCTTCTGAACCCAGATCCACTTCTAAACCAGCCACACTCACCTCACCAGCGCAACCTCAACTAATGGCCTAGTAAAGACAGAGACAAGAGAGGAGGCAGATGGTAAAGATGAACCGCACACTTCTCAAAATAGCTGCATAGTCTTGGATCAATGGAGGCATCGTTAGAGAGATGCTGCCATTAGCTGCTACGAGGCCTGCTATTACTGAGAGATCGCTTGTGATGAGGGGCTATTATGTGGCCTGAGGCAAGACCCCCAAGGTCCCTACTAGTATCTGACACACACGCACACACACACACACGCACACAGATCTGTTCTGCAACTGAGTAAGGGGAGTATTTAAGCAGGCTGTTCTTATTAAAGGGAACACGCCGTTGAACTGAGGGAGACTGTAACTGTGTGTGTTTATGTGTGTTATTAAAGTGGTTGAGGGAAATATGGTGGTTGGTTGGTAAAGGGCTTCTGCTTTCCTCTGTTTGGAATCACACTTCACACTATTAATAATTCTTGTTACTTAAAGTGTGTTGTTTGCCACCCACCGGAGCATGCACGCATGCACACACCCGTATTCCCACGCAGTAGATGCATGACTGCACAATTGATGTTTTCACACACCGCACGGTGGTGTGGTGGTTAGCACTGTTGCCTCACAGCAAGAAGGTCATGGGTTGGAATCCTGGGGTCATCCTCTGCACCTTTCTGTGTGGAGTTTGAATGTTCTCCCCGTGTCTGTGTGGGTTTCCTCCGTTTTCCCCAACCCACAAACAACATGTACGTTAGGCTAATCATTCCTGCCATTGTCCCTGACAAAGGTAAAGGTGGTTGTGTGTGTGTGTGTGTGTGTGTGTGTCTGCATTTGCATGTGTTGGCTGCCCACTGCTCCTCATTGAGGATGGGTTAAAGTGCAGAGAGGTAATTTCCCAGAGGAGATCAATAAAGTACCCTTCTTTCTTTTTTGATGTTACATGAAATTGAGGAACTGCATCATAACTTTAACAACAGAGTTCATCAGTGCGTATCAAAACATAACACACACACATTAGCATCTGCAGATTTGCAGTAATTCCCACAGATGTAATCTAAGAGGGAAGTGGTGCATGTTTAAAAGAGGTAGGTGAGATTGTGTTTGTGCATGTGTGCGTGTCTCTTGCTTCCAATATCCAATAACCCTGAGAAGAACAGAAGCAGAACAGAAATGTACCTGAGATAAGAAGGTATGTAAAAATGACCTGGAATTATCTGTAAACTTTGTGAAATTCCCAGAGTGATGCCTTTAAATAGGCTACTCACATATCTTACCAGCTAAGCCTGTATGATATATAATGTAATTTTAATGATAGAATTAGAGGCTTCATCGCATTAATTGGTGATTAATAATTGAGTCCATTTTAAATCAAACCGTTCAGGGTTAATTAAAGGATTTTCAGTGGTAACTCATTAGTACATGTGTATACCACGTGGATAAGGCATAGAAAATCTCTGTTTACATTTGTGATTATCAAAGAAAATCATAAAATCCATTGTAAGGGCTGTTTGATCTTATTTTATGTTTAATAACCTTTATCTTCATCATAGAACCATGAAAATTGGGTGAACTCAAGACGTATAAAGCTATGGCATTTTTAATTAGCCTTAAAATTATCTTCATTCCAGATCATTTTAGCATCATAATGCTTTTGGTAATTTTAGAATCTTTGGGAATTTGGCTAGAATTTGAATAAAATCCAGTGTTTACGAATGTGGACCCATTAGTGGTTACCTTACATTTTAGGAGGTTAACTCAATATAGTTTAAGTAGACAGGTTTATTTTGGGAATTACTGCAGGCAAGAAACCACATGCTCACGTGCTGGACACGTGGATTTTGCCGTAAACAATTCAATGCGCCAACATTTTGTGAAATCCTTACACAATGTACAAGTGCAAAAACGAGACGCGAAATGCATACAGTAACACCAGCACCTGAAGTAAGAGTGTGAATGTAACATAAAAAAGAGATCTGTGGGGTCGGCTAAGTGACCATACGTGCTCTGACGGCGATGACAGAGGAGTTGTCTTCATCCTGATTTGGCATGCTCATGTCTTTGTTATGTTCAGTGTCAAGATGAATTTCTCCCCTGGTGTTAATGACCCTCATTTCCCAGAGCTGAAAATCATCAACCTCCATATGGAACGGATAAAACTATCACTTATTCAGTATTTATGTGATGTGAGTAGCGCCGTGGGAGTACTGAGGACATTTATATACAATGTCACATCTCTTCACCACTCTAACTTCCTGACCAAGTGTTCCAGCTTTTTATCTTTGGCAAAGATTTAAGAGGCAATCCCTCCTCCTTGATTCCTTTCTCTTCTATGAATAAGCACTCTATCTATGTCGTCTTTATTGCCTTTGGTATAAGTGATGACGTTTCCATGGTGTGTAAATTTGTCTGTGGTGAAGACTGAGGTTCCTAGCCCTCTGTTTCTCCCCCGTCTGCCTTTGTCGCTGTCTGTATTTCTTATTACATCGCCTTCTGCTTGTTTCCTCCTTATTTGTGTTTGGGTCAATGGGTTTGTCTTTCTCCTTAGTCTTTCCCTGTATGTGTTTCTCACGCCACCACATTCTGTGTTCTGTGTTGTCTTTGACATTTTCATAGTATTTGCATTTGGCACAGCAGCTTGGAGACACACTGAGGGTTGATGGATCCCCCTTAAAGGCTCGGAGGCTTTACATTGTGTTTGCACTGACAGTTTCAACTTGTGGTTCAGTACAATTTGGTCAAAGAAAATCATTTTTGGGTCAGTAAGCAGCTTGCATGCCTCCCAAGTCTTTTGTCACTTTGGATCATTTAAACATTTGAAGTGTGTAAGTTTTTGCAGTGAGTTTTTCCCAGATGCTGGTAAATTTATTTTTTCTCCACACTAGCCTGACACCAATTTCTTCCAGTAGGGAAAATATTCGCTGGAGTGTCTACTAGCATCACCTCACTAACACATTGTGTCGATTTATGTTTAAGCAAAGTTTACAAAGCTGACCCAAACAAGCACCAACGTGGTGGCTGACTGTGATTTTAGGTGGTAGTTGCAGAGTGCTCATTGCTGTCGTGTTCATTTCCTCCACATTATTTCCCGTCTTCCAGACTTTGACATTTTTGTGTTGAGACGTTCTCATGATGCTGACGCTCTTTTGTCTGTGTGATCAGCCCAATCATGGCATCACTGCTCACACAATTACTGGCGCCAAGTGTTTTATTGTGAAGAAAGGGGACTATCATGTAATTCACGTCATTTGCAGGCTATTTTACTTTTTAATCCTTTTGGTTTTGCTTGATTGTATAGGCAGTGTGGTGGCCTATCATATTTACAGGAAAGATTAATTTTTTGGCTCTTTTTGCGGTTTTCGCAGTGAAATTAAACTTGTTTTTTTCCTCAGGCAGGTGGACAACCTATGAAGAGACACACTGCTGTGTTTTGCTGCCTTCTACAGTGGTGTAGGGCAGGCAGCAACCGATCAACAGCATTCATTCACAATTAACTGAGCTGTGCTCATTTACGTCATCAGTTTAAGCAAATACTTGACGATTAATTGATGATTGATTGATGATGACACAAAATCTTACCTCCATGGCAGTGATTTGTGGTGGGTTTAGTGTGTACTCCCTTCAGTGTTAGACAACAGGAGTCTCGTTTTGATCAGTAACATTTAATCCATGTAAGTGTTGCACTATCCTCAGCTGTTTTTCTCCCTATTTACAGGTGCGCTACCTGAAGATAATTGAGAAGAGCGGCTATCAGGCTTTGCCCTGGGTGAGATACATTACTCAGAATGGAGGTAAGGACACACACACACACACACTCATACAGATACTTGTCATTAAACACGTATCTATGTATGCATGTAAGTTGGTGTTAGTTATGTGTATTGTGCACCTGTTTTCACTGCCTCTCTCTCGCTGTTTCTGTCTTCAGGTTCTAAACAGAATAATCATATTAATATGATTATAATACAAATTCAGTTTCACCATACAATAGGCTGTTCTTTAGTGTTTGCAGTTTGTTATCTGTCCCACTTATGTTTAACATTGTAGTGCTTGTAAAGCATTCAGTGTGTGCCAAGAACACACAGAAATCACAGAGACGTGATTGCTGTGCCTTTGAATGGGACCAATGTCTGTCTCATCAGAGGGAGCCATCACTCTGCTCTTTGGCAGACTTTTGACTTACACTAACTGTATTTGTTAACTAAATCAAAGTAGGCTACACCCCGGCATGGCATATTAGGTCAACATTACATGACCTTACATGTTACAGGTGGTACAACGAAGGTCAGAGGTCAGTGCTATTTATAGTTATGTTGGATGCTTGTTGGTGAATGAAACAGGGGCTCCTTCAAGTTAATATAACAACTGCAGGTTCATTTTATCCAGTGGGTGGTATTATGGTAGAGATTAATCTTTCAGTTAATACCACTGTATGTCTGACAATAGTACAGGATATTACCTATATCCATCGCTGAGTCACAACATGTAATATGTTAACAATAGTTTGATGTTACTACTCTCAGGAAGTTTTGTTGTGTGCGTGCAAACGTAGTAGCAGTCAGTCTCGTAGGTCCTTTAGCAGCACAAAGAAATGAGTTGTTTTCTATTTCCGGTTTCTTTGGAGCTGTAAAATGTCTGACTACGCAGGCAACATTAGACAAGGACAATTACTCCGCAGGGAGAAATCCCTTCTTGTAGACTTTACCATACAGGCCATGTTATTTGATTGGCAAAAAGCAGAGCAAAAACACAGCAATCCCCCAAAGTCAGCACAATAAATGCTGACAATAATAACACTTAAAACTTTCCTCATTTACACCAATGTAATTGCACCGCACTGGCTCATATTTCCTGAGTCTCTTTTAGTGGTGGATTTTGTCTGTCTCTTTCTGACTTCATCACTCTGCTTCCTCAGCGTTTCACTCTGCATGGTTGATCTGGCCCTTTCCGTCTCCCATGTAAGATTTTTCTCCAATGCCTTTTCCTTCCCTGCAGTCTTGCACAAGATTGTGTCAGTGTCACACCAATTACTTCAGCATGTGGAAAACTGAAGACTTACTGGAGTCGAATACAACAAACACACAGCTTTTCATAGATTTTAAACGTGGATTTAGACTGCCTTGACCACTAACCGCTGTGATAGGGCCACATGAAGCTAGATAACGGATGGATAGAGGGATGCGCAATCATTAAAACCATTTACATACCGTAGGTACATTATTTGTCCTATGGAACTTTTTTGCCAATATTTAGTTGGTTTTGCACTGAATCATTTTTATATTAAAAAGGTAAACACGTTCTCAGGCGTAGCGTTTTTATGAGTGGAAATTAATTATTGCACAACTGTACTGAGGTGTAACTTTCAACAACTTTTTAGCCTATGGCAAAATGGGAAATGATGAACCTTGTCTATCCAATGACCGTTCATCGCTAATTTCATTGCTAAATTATCTGATTTTACTTTCAACTACAAAGAAAAACAAAAAAATTTCACTCCATGTAATGGCATGAGTACTTCCATTTTTACTAATGTTGACTCTTCTGAGTGTGTGTGTGTGTGTGTGTTTGTCTGTGTGAAATAAAACTTAATTCTGAGAAGATGAAGAATTGCTTTTGGGTTTTGTGTGCAAGTGTTTGGCTTAAGTAACTAAGAAAAACTCAAAAATCAACCATCAAGGCCTCACAACACAAAGGAGTTGACACAGAAATTCTCCACGGTGGTAACTGATTATTTATTCACCCTAGTTGTATCAAACAGTATTAGAGAGGCGTAAAAAGGTCATAAATTATATTATGTATGTATTATCTTGTGTGTTTATATTTACTATTATTTATTGTGATGTTTTTAACCAACCTGTGAAGCCAAAGGCAACTTTCCACATCTGTAGACGATAAAGAAACTATACTAAATTCAAATGGAAATGTTGCACAATAGTCTTAAACCAGATGTACATGGTCATTGAATGCAGAGGAAGAGGGGCCAAAGAGAGTTTTCCCCTGCCAGCAATTCTGGCCAAACCCCAGCTCACAGGTCAGGGAATGACGAAAAAGGAAAGCCGACTGGGATCTCATGTGCACAGGCCGGGATCATTGTGCATGACGGTGCACTGCCATGCTCGAAATGTTTGTCTGAGCTCTGCTCCTTGGGCTGCTGCCAGAGCTCCGAGCCAAGAAAGGGTTTAGGAATGCTGATACAGAAGAAGCGGAACTCTGCCTGGCTGATAGGGACTCATGAGACACGCGAGATACATCGATCTTTAATGGTCTCACTATGTGTCTCTCCAGCTTAGCACACTTGATGAGATCCTGTCAGGCCTGTAGCAGTGGGTTGCTTGCACAGTTCAGCAGATGGTTGAGAGAAAGAGAGACACATATTTTTCCTTAAGATAATATTTGTTGTCAACATTGGACAAATTCAAATGTCCGGCATATTTTCAACACACCTGTGAAGGTCTGTTAAGATAGCATGGTATGTGCGCCAATAAGGGCTTAGAGTTTGTTTTTGTTAGTGTTTCTACCAGTTATTCATTCAGCAAGTTAAGTGTGCTTGGATTCCAGCTTGTGTGTACCGACAATTAAGCATTGAGCAACAATCATGTCTTCATCCTTGAAGGAAGAATACTGATTTTGTTTACTGATGATGGAGAAGTTTTCAGTCATTCGGACAGTATTTTGTCAGGTTACAAACTATTTCAGATTGAAAAGTTTCTGCTTTGTGTCAGACTGGACACTAAATTCCTTGGTTCAGAATGACATCATTATGGAATGCACCGGGCCGGGCTACGTCCAGACAAGGCCCTTAGGTATATCCAGTTAATCTGATCTATTGAATTCTCCTCCATAGATACCTGGACTGTTTCTTTAAGAGTGACAGTGCAGGGTTCCGGTGAAGACGACTGGACTCCATTGTTACGTTTACTGACAAGAACATCGGCTTTGATGCGGCCAAACTGCCTTGTGGGCCATACGGCTGCTGCTGATGGCACGTAGCAAATGGTGGACGAGTGTGTGTGTGGGCATGTGTGCGTCTGCGATGACAAAATGACTCCATCTCTACGAACCTGTGGTTTCACCCCTGGTCTGTCCAGACTTTCTGTAGACCTGGCACATGTGTGCGTGTGTGTTTGCAATAAGGCCTAGAAGTTAAAATAAAGAGATTAAATACCTAAAGATTGTGTCAGCAAAGGCCCTAAAAATAAGATATGGAACTCCATACACAGACAGAGCCTTCGTGTGCCAGCGTGTGTACGCACACACACACACACACACACATACACGCGTACACGCACACATGTCTGCATTGCATGCATCTTCACTTAGATTGAGGGGGAGAGGGGCGTATTTAGTAGTGTAAATTAAAGACCTCCTGTGAGGTTTTTCAGTTGAAGGACCCCTCTTTAAACACCAAGCTACCAATTACCAGCAGCCTTTAGGCCTACCCATCCATTACCACATCCAGAGGAGAATTGGGGACCTCAGCTGTCTTCCTCTCGTCCCTTTCATGTTGCCTCGCTCCAAAGCCTTGTAGGAAACCAGCCACTGTGTTTGATGGTTACAGGACAGGCAGTTAAAGCTGTGGTTAGGGGGAGGTTGGGGGGCGGCCGTCCATTCATTGTCTGGCTCGGCAAACTGTATGACACGTTACAGTGGAATAAAATATACACCAGCCGGCTACAACTTTGCTACAACGAACAGCAGGTACATTCAGGGTTTAAACGTGCAACACGAGACAGTGTTGTGTCTGCATTTCCTGTTACTCCTCAAGTGAAGCAACATAAAAGAAAAAGACTGAAGTAAATTTTTACTCGCTGACTAAATGAATTTGTTAGCTGCTACATAAACACCAGCAATTTAGCTTGCTACAGTCGAATTTTTGACTGTAATGTTAACATACCTGTTAGCTACATAGTTTAGAGGTTGAAATAGGTGATTGCTTTATATCTGTAAAGAGGTGCTGAAGAATGGTTTTACTTATTGTTTTCTTTTTGCATGTCATCTAAAAAAATCTCTCTATATTATCTTTTTATGAATCTGCCCCTTGTATTTGTACTCACTTACTTTTCTCTCAAATGTGAAAGCAGTTGGAGCTACATTCAGTTTGTGAAATGTGCCACATAAATTAAAATCTGTAATGATTATGGTTATTGTTATTATTAACTATTTGGCTAATTATAGTGATTTAGTTTGTCTGACCTTAGCTAACATCAGCTAGCTAGCTGTTAGCTGGATGGACTTTTTTGACAAAGGTAGTGGAGTCTGTAAAATATTTATACATCACTTAAGAACAAATTCTCCTAAAATATGCTTAAATACCGCAGTGAAGTGTTTTTACTTGTTTTATCTGTGCTGGACAGAATTACATTAGTACAATACAACTATGTTTTCATATGCGTGCAGCAAAAAAGAGCCCTATCAACAATGTGGCCCGTTGCCATTTTGTCAACCCAGAATAGACATCTGAGACAGATTTTCAGCAAAACGTCATTCATCTGATAATTTGGCAATTTAACAACAAATGTGAGATAAATAGTTGAAAGACATGCACAGCAATTACAAACAATGGCAACACAACCTCTATGTTGTTCCTGGTCTTTGGTAGCACCAATTCTCATTCTATACGCCCGAATAGAGCTACACTGATTTTGTGTGTCTGTGCGTGCTTGTGTGTGCTTGTGCACAGCAGCAACATGTGGTATCTGGCATGAAATATCCCACGCTTAATAGAATTTGGCAGGGAATTTTTCTAAACTCACTTTCGCATGTTAGCTGAATTACAGATATGCCAGCACATTTTACTGTACAGCTGTGCTATTGTTTCCAGAGTGCCCCTGGTCGCCCCTAGCAACCCCGGCAACATTTCACTGCCGTGGGCTCTGTCTCTAATTGCTCTTAAAGCGGATCTGACTTAAGGAAAATGAAATCCAGATATGCTGGGCTTACAGGGCGAACAGTTTCACCACTCCCCTGCCTAACCTTAAGCACACAATGCTCTGTTTCCATAATAAAATCTGTGTGTGTGTGTGTGTGTGTGCACGTGTGTGTGTATATATGTGCGAGAGAGAAAAAGAGAGAGCTGTAGAATTTGTGTGTTTATTTGTTATACATACAGAAATCACAGCTTGTGTTGTGCCTTTATGGAGCTCCATGATCTGTTGATCTGTAGTACACCTGTGTGTTCAAGGAACTCCAAACTGTTACTCCAGATTCTCAGAATATACTCCTACATATACACACAATCATATGAACACAAAGAATCCAGAATGTTGAGCTTTTTGATAAGTCAGATTTAAGATTGGTGTCGCATCATTTCATGGTACAACAAGTCAACTGTTACAAATAATCTCTGTCCGCCAGACTAGTTTCTGTTTTTTTTTGTTGGTAGAATGACAAACGTTAGTGCCGAGGGACAGAGACTGATTTGATCATGGACAGGAAAAATGATATTTAGTGTACACATCATCATAGCTACACGTCACAGTCATCGTACAGGCTCTAGAATATTCTTAACAATTCTTAACACTTAACTGTTATGAGAATCCAGGTATAACTCATTTGCTTTGTTTCTGTTTTGTTTTAGACTACCAGCTGAGAATGCAGTAGCGACGCCCTGATGTGCTGGATAAATGATAGGAGGAATCACCGATGGTTTGTTGGATGAATAACTGGACCGAAGAGCTGAACTCCATCCAGGATATTGACGGTCATAGCTGATGATCATTTGCAAATCTTACCACCTTTTCTGCATAAAACAAATCAGATCAGAGCCACTGAGAGCCCAGAGGGAATAAAATCAGATTTTGGCTTCAGTGTCAATGACTGTAAGACATTCCCTTCCCTGAAGTCATCAGTCAGGTTTTGGTATGACCTTGGTAACTGACCCAAAAGTAATTTTGGGCTACTACTTAATGCCACAGTAATGAGCATTGGACACAGTGGAAATGTTACAGTCAGACTGAGGGACGATTCAGGGGCAGAAAAAAATGAAAACACTTACGAGGGATTGAATGAATTAGCTCATAATGACCGCAACAGGTACACCGCTTTGTATTAAGGTATGCCCAGCATTTGGACCATTCTTTAGAACTGTCCAAGACAATTCATGAGCCCAGCTCTATCAATAAGATTCACTCCTGAAAATTGCTCCCTTAACCCTTGCACTATTCTTAATTTATGGTAAAATAAATATATGGCAAAAATATGGAAACTTCCATAAAGAGATCAGTGAGGTCTGTAGGCCCTGTCCTCCCGTGTCGTGTGCTTATTGGACCTGGAGTCTATTGGGGTCAAAAACGCTTTGGGGAAAGCCCTAATGGACACTATGCGCTACTGTTGTCATCTCTGTGTTCCTCTTTGTCACTATGGTGGTCATTACTCATCTCAGTTATGACCTGGGAGAGATATTTTTGTAAAATATAAAAAATGTAGCAAAAATTTTTAGAAAAAGACATATTTTCCGCCGCAACCAAACATAATATCTGCAGCTGTTGCTGCTCTGCTGATCTTTATCTTATTTCTGCAGATATAACTAAAATTTAATATATTTAAAGTGAATATTAATAATGAGTGTTAAATGGTTCAAAGCTGCGATATCTGAAGATTGTCTAACAACAAACCTCCGTCCCAGATCAACTTTGTCACACTAACAAGCCAAATTGTCGTAAAATTCAAGAGCGTCACAAGCCTTCAGTTTTCTCTCCCAACTCAGTCCTCTTGAGGAATTTTACATCGTTAGTTTAAAACTATTAATGTGACTTAGACAGCACAACTAACATTATTCAATGGGAGATAAAGTAGTCGGAACGAGATATCACATGACCCCTGACATCACGTGAAAAGGGTCTGGCAAAATGTCATCGCTTTATTCATTGTGTGCCTTTACTGACAGGTAAATGATAAATATCACATTGTTATTCAGCTTAAAAAAAAGGTATGACATAAATACATACACGCACACACAAATACGCACACAGAGCTGATCCATGCTGACAGAAATGTCTCACAGTGTGTCACAATGTCAAAGTGTAAAATCGTATTTGTCACTTGTGTTCGTGTCTGCATGTTGACAGCTAGATTATGATGTATAAACACCAAAATCATCTGCCTTGGATTCCTTTGCAGTTTTTGAGATGGAACATTCAGTTAGTTTGAAAAACAGACAATAGACGTGACAGAGTTTTCATCACTTTTCTCAAATCCTAGAATGAGGCAGAGCTTCGACAAAGACAAAGTAAACAACTAAACAACATCGACTATGTTCAGGCTCTGAAGTGTAATGTACATCTGAACATGAAATATGTTTTGGAAATAAAATGAGGACATGCTTTCTTTAAACGTCTTTATTGTTTTACTCTGTGTGAGACAGATATTTGCTACAACATCCTGCTCATTTTTTCACATTTGAGAGCATGGACATGTTTTTGTTTTTTTATTTGACTGCATAGTAAAAAGAGGGTAACAGAATGAGCCGGCACAATAGCTGCTCATCTTTGTTACAAATGGCATCAGAAGAGTAAAATTTAACTTATTAAAATTACCGGGAAGAACTCCTATTGATTGAAATGGAACGTGTAATAATGTTATTAAATGTAACATAATGGGAGGTAAAGCACGGTGCAAGATTTGTTGTTATTATTCTCTCATACATGCCAATTAAGGGCCTTAAAAGCAACTAATATGTTCATAAATGACATGAAATCTGTACTCTTTTATCAGATATCTCAAGTACTCTGTTGGAATGTAAACCAACCTCTCCGCTCCGTCTCGTACAAACAACACACCACCTGTCACTGCACGTGAGCTGCCACATGTAGCAATGGCGTCACATAGGAAATATAAACGTCTCTCTTAGCATGCAGAGTAATCATAGAATTCTGCTTGTTGGTGGTTTGACATGATCATTTCTCCCATTACACCAGAGGACACACTACAATGCAGGTGTCATACATATATGCAGCATAATTTTGGGTTTCTATGGTGTTTACCTGGTACAGACTTACAACAAAGTATCGCTAATGTTAAGTTGGCCCACTGATTTATATTATAGAAGCTTTGATTGATTGATAAAATGCAAATAACATAATTGTCATGTTGTTGTCACTCTCCTCTTAGTGTGTTTTTGTTGTCTTTGTCTTTGTCCTTCGTGGTGTGTGTTATGTTGTCCAGGTTTCCCATGTCTGTGCACGGAAAAGTTGAAAAAAGACAATCAATCAAAACCTATTTCATTGCACAAAATACACACAAACACATGCACACAGCAATAGGTCTGCTGTTAATGTGGTGTTTACAGTCTATTGTTTGCCTCCATGGATGGCATCATACCTGGCATGTCTGTAAAATGTGACCTGCCTCCGTGTGTTTGTGCAGGTGTCAAAACATGGTCCTCTGACTGCCTAAACCTGTGAGGTAAGATGATTTACTACCAAAACCTAACAAGCAATGTTGTTGTCTCAGGGAGGAGTCACGGGATTGTGCTGCATCTATTTACTGTTGTCATAAATGTCATAATCACCACCAACCCGCAGGTGAACAACACAAGATAAATAGGTTAAGCGGAGCACATTGTAAACAATCAATGCCTGCTATGCTGAAATACTTCATTTAGAGGACAAAAAGCATAAAAGTTGCATCTCCAACATATTTTAAAAGAGATCCACAAGTCAGCAAACGCACACAAAAAAACAATTTTTGACAGCACAGATGTTGAGATCGGAACACTTTGGAAACACAAAGAATAAGGAACACAAGGAAATGATCAGAACACATCATGTTCTTATCCCTTTTTTCCAAATCCCAAATCAAAACAAACACTGACAAGGCAGAACAATGAATATTTATTGATTTATAACTCTCCTTTAACGGCAACCAGGGAAATTTGGTAACAGAAAAATATCTTCACGTCACAAACACTCAGTAGATTTTGGATTTTGATCAAATAAAATCCACATATATTTTTTAACATCGGCAAACTGCAGACTATTACAATGTTATATTATAGAATCCAATGCAATCAAACAGCACTTTGTCTGAATTGACTATATTTCTTTCTTTTCAGTTACTCAAACAATCTGCTTCAACGAATTCCTGCAGTTTCACAACCCTAATGGAACAAAGCATAATTATCTTAATCTCTTGAAAAACGTCCCGTCTTTCTCTTATATACTTAAGGGGAGAAGGAGATGCTTAGGTACATGTGAGTGAGCAACGTTGGTAAATCCACATCTATTTAATTGTTCTTGTTTAAGTCTGTCTGACACACCTGTATACACACACACACACACACACACACACACACACACACACTGGCTTATTTCCATGGGGGGGATAAGTTCAAAATTACAGAGAATTTAAAATATCTGTTACTCTGGAAGTGTGCGGTAAGTGCTAATATCCAGCGTAATCATGTGCAGTATTTGTCAATGTGCTTAATGGATTCATCGGTGTGACAGTGTGTGGCCCCACTCGCAACTCAAGCATCATATTTACTAATACGCACAAAGCAAATATAAGTAATATGCACAAAGACGGTGTGCTGATATGTCAAAGGATCATCCTGATGGCCCTCAGCCATCACTCACACACACATTTACACTCACAATGGCATACAACCATAGCGGCAATGAATAGTCTCAGCGTGAGTCATCAGGCACCTCATACACATGCACAAACACACACACGCACACACAAACACACCCCCAGACACTCTTTTGCCAATGGGTGGTTTCCGTGTTCCTGTGGTGAAATCTTGTGGCAAGACTTTGTTCTGTGGAGTTGACATGCGAGTTATGTGTCTACGTTTGCATTCTGATGCAGCCTCTCACTGTTTACAGGATGGATGTGGAATACCGCTCTCCACAGATAACCTCATCAAGCCTTTTATGATTGCAATAAAAATGACTGGAACATGTTATGTACACACCTCTTCCTCACATGACCCCAGGTGACCTGATTCATTCTGTGCGCAGCTCACAGCCGCTAACGTCGGCGACACAATAAAAATAGAATATAGGACGTAGTGTTACTCGGAAGGATTCTTAGACGATACAGTTGATAACATTTTTAATTAACACAGGAGTCTCTGATTTAATTATTATTCAATAAATTGTGAAAGTGAAGGAAGGGGAAATGCATGCAAAAACGTGTTAGCACGTAGCATCAATATCGCAGACATGATTTTCCACATTTAACATTGGTCATGAGTAGAAAATGGAACAGGGTCAGAGACATAAGAATAAAAACATAAAAACAACCTCAGTCACTTTTACAAGCTTTGACTGATGGTCCACGATGGTCGAATAAGATTAGTGAGCACCATTGTTGCAGATGACAACAATAAAAGCTAAAATAAAAGCACTTTTCCATTCCCAAAGTTCTTATTCTTGTTGTTTAACTTGCTTCTTAAACTCATATCTTCCATCCAGTGTTGTGTGTTGATGTTGAATGCAGGTCATTGATGTGTGACGGGTAACACGGAGCTTCAAGGAGCAAAGTCACAACACGGAAAGCATAACTGTCCTTTTTAAACACCGCTGTCATTTATACAAACAACTACAATCAGCCAGTTTGTGCTGACACACACACATACACACGCACACGAGCTCTGCTATGCCGTTGCCTTGTGACATTTGACCCGCAGGGTATCTACAACTTCTGAAAATGTCTCAATCGGATGCTTTAGACAACAATGAACATTGTGAGGTAAATAGAAAATCTTTGTTGTGAGGTAATTTGGGTGTGAGAATATTGCCTCCCTGTGTGTTTGTGGGGGGGATTCATGACTGACTGAATATCTTCAATAATAAAATCCCGCACAAAGGTTTCTATACATTTGAGATAAACGGCCTCATAGCCTCTTAACCAGCATCAAAGTGTTGTTTTTAATCTTTTGACTTGAAATCTTTTCATCTAATATCCTGTTTGTAATATTTGCTGTGAGACTTCATTCTGCATATTTCCCAAAAGTCGGAGTTGCAATGAATTTCATCATTTCATTATCTCATTTTCAAGTATTGCCAGAGGTTGTGTAAATTTCTTGAATGGTCTTTGAGAGCTCTCTCAGTCTCTTCAGCTTCATATCGTAGCCGCTCAGTCTTGGTCTGTCAGATTTCATGTATTACTGTAGATGCCATTTGACTGCTATCTTTTTTGGATGCCTGTTGTCTTTTATAAGGTCAGAGAACATCAGAAACATGTTGGACATCATTATCATTTCACAACAAAAAGCCTGTCAGTATCGCTTGTCTTTACTTTCTTATTATCTTCCCTTCCTTAGACCCCCCCCGGCCCCTTCTGCCCCATCATGAGTGAAGCAGCATGTGTACTGTGGGAGGTTTGGAGTGGCCGTCTAGTGGGGTTTGTGATCTGTCTTCTTACGAACGTTTACCACTCACAAACCGCATCATGGCTGGAGATGGGGGAGCCTATTTACATTGAGTTGTTATGATTAGGCAGAAGGCAGCGTGCAATTAACAGATTATCCCCCGTTTTTTAAATAAGAGGGTAGGCCTCATGATGGAGACACGGCTTCAGTGGGCCGGACACCACAGGGGCAGAAGAAAAGAGAAGAGAGAAAGTAAAAATAGAGCAACTGTGCCATATAATGACATGTATAAAAATAGCACACACAGGCACACAAAATCCATAAAATCTGGGGTGAGGGCGAGGGGTGGATGAGGCCCCACAAGTGGCAAAGCGAGAAAGAGATCTTTAGCTGTTTCATGACCTGTAATTACGCTGTGAGTGTTTCTGAGACTTGATACACTGTAGCTAATATATTCAACCACAGCCCCGTTGGACTGTTTTTGGATGAATGTCTGACCCAATCTGCCTCAGTTGATTCCCTCCCCCCTCTGCCTACCTGCTTCTTCCTGGTCTTGGCTGGGTGTTTTTTCAACCTAAAAGGTTTCACATTTCTCACACCTAATGGATTCCTATCAGGGGTTAATGAAGACCTGAGCAGACAAAGTGTTCTTGTCTGCTCTGATATATAAATATATTTCTGATCTTATGATAACATTATAATGAGTATTTTTTTTTTTCATCGCTACCTGGCAATGAATCCTATGGGGTTTTTACTGCTTATTGGGGTAACTGCATAACAACCAGTCATATGTTGATGCTGCACTTTATTCTTATTCTTTCACCACATTTAATCTCTATTTTCCTCAACCTAAAACTTGAAAAGAATAAAAATAAAAATATATATATTAAACATACCCATCTATCTGATCACCTGTCTGTCTGATGTCTTCTCTGAGTCTTCCGTAAATAATCAAACCTTGTGTTTAACCCACACACCATGATGTTTCTCACATCCTCAAACGCCATTCTGCATACTTCACCAAATACGGTGACATAATTCAACCCCAATACACAGCAAAAAGTATTCACTTCTTCAAACCTTCTACCAAATATGATTGAAATCTATCAGGACATTTTTGAAATTAAGGACTTGATAAACAGAAGCCAAACGTAACATGACCTAAATTGAACATCACGTAGGTATATACAAAGACGCGGCTAACTGCTGCCCTGTGAATTTGCATGTTCTCCTGCTTTGGCAGTGTGTCAGGTCTATAAGTCATATTCCATCTGTACAGGGTAACAACAGTGACGTGGCGTTACAGAGATAAAGACAGGTTTCATTTGCATAATCCCTGAGCCTCTATATAAATTATGTACGTATATATCTGGAATGACCTTTAAGGACGGCTCCACTTGTTCAATTACAACAGGATTAAATCGGCTTTTTGAAGTTGGAGCATAACTTGGCAGACACACATACGCAGACAAGATGACCTTAGATGCACATTGTGAAAATATGTCACCTTAAGTAAAAGGTTACGCATGAGTGGCGAGCCGGTGGCAGTGAGAAAGAAGAGGCTTGTTTCTGTTCCGTCCTTTAGTATACACATGCACATGCACATTGTACA
This sequence comes from Brotula barbata, assembly GCA_900303265.1. Classification (NCBI taxonomy): domain Eukaryota; kingdom Metazoa; phylum Chordata; class Actinopteri; order Ophidiiformes; family Ophidiidae; genus Brotula; species Brotula barbata. The sequence goes on from OMNV01020057.1 coordinate 30,421, forward strand.
CGTTTTTCTTTTAGGACATTTTAGAGAACAATTACAAAAGCAAAGCAGCAGAATTCCCTCATTTGCATGTTAAAATGATCAGTATGGAGATTGAATAAATAAATCAAACTTTGCGGTGCAAATATTTTCGCTTCAATTGTTAGTCCTATTATGTGAATATGGTGAGAATTTGTTTCCCACAGAGCTTATTCCTTTCCTCATAAACAATAGGATATTATCCGCCAAAAGTATTGTGATAAAATTAACACACCTTTTCACATTTCACGCTACATGTCACTTATTCTCATATTCATTTGTGCATCCGTGCCACATGTCATGAGCTTCCTGCTTTCCCCAAACGGTAAACTGGAATGTTGAACTTGTCTATCATGGCCCTATAGGTGCCTAACTGCCTGCTTGTAGTCAGGTGGACGGAAAACATGAGGAGGAATATAAAAAAGCAGGCGTCACATGAGGACAGGCACACAGGGCTTCCTCAACTTCACCCGCCACCTCACAGCGTACGTTCCCTCCCTAAATGAACTCATCTTCCCTAGATTCTTGTTACCTCAAGGCTGACCCGATTACAACATACACAGATATCACAGAGCTGAGATAATTGCACGAGCGTCCATAGATATTCCATTTACAGAAGATTGTATCCGTTCGACTTGGCCATGCAGTCCTTGAAGTACTCGTATTAGTCTGTATTTCTTTGCATTTGATCATTGTGTGACAAAGTGTGCCAAAAGTTTAAACACTGGTGCACGTTACAGGTGCGACATCATATGACGCCGACTGATGTAAACACAGTTGTACAGACAAACATCTGTCACTCACACCTATCTGTCACTCACCTGACCTGCCTGTCTTGTGACTTTGAAACAGGAACGACCCAAACTGACGAGGGGGAAAGAGGAAAGTTGGAGAGACAATCATGGAGTGGCTTTTGTTGCTCAGGTCTGTGGATGTGATTTTTTTTTTTTTTTTTTTTTTTTTGCTTCATGTCAAACTTGCCACCAGATGCTGAACCTTACAGGCAGCCAAACCAAATTCCCTTTGAACTCAGCGGTGTGGTTCACATGTTTTGCTTGTGCAGCCCCAGCTAAATAGTCCCTGTGAGCAACACACCAAAATACTATACAGCCCCATGCATAAATAAACTGATGCAAAGCTGTCTAGGTTTATATACTGAACAAGTGTTATGAATGGTAAAAGGCCACCATGGGTTCACTGGTTGATGCCCCGCCCCCAATGAAGAACAGCTGCATTCACACACTGCAGCATGTAAAGTTTGACGTATTCCATCTTGGAAAAACATGCTTGTTTGTTTCTTTTGAGTTTTCATTTGGCCGCCCTCCACACACACACACACACACACTTATCAGTTTAGAAATCCTAGTGCTGACAATGCTGTCATCTTTATAAGATTAATGTAGTTTATTGAATATTGGACTTTGTTGAAAGATGCTGGTGGAAAGAAGATTTTTGGAGTTCTGGGTGGATGCTCTTGCTCTTGGATGTCCATGTGTTCCAATGGTGCAGGATAATCTCACAGGTGAGAAAATGTGTGATGAATCACTGGAAGTGTTGAGAAATGTAGAAGTGAAAAGCCTGCAATGGGCAACCCCCTAAAACGGCCCAATCTGATCTGAAACTCCTCGCCAGGGTGCTGATGATGCGGTGCCAACTGGAAGGAGTGAATGGAGGAGAGGTACAGCAAAGGTAGAGAGAAGCTGTTGAAAATGGCAGAGCGAAGATCATGCTGCTGTGGATGTCCTTAGCACTGTCCATATGGTTGATGCAATTTGTGAAGGAAGTGTTGAGTTGGATTGACCCGTTGTGGACCACAGCAGTCCTCAGTCTGTGACCAGGAAGCCAAGTTTACATCAGCACCTTGCAAGTTTTGATTACCAGAGATTGTGAGATAATGGTAGAGGATTAAAATTGTCACAATAAACAGATGGGCTGCTGGAGAAGAGAGAGAAGACCGGGGTTGGGGTTGGTAGGCGGCTGGAATGATAATAGACAAGATAGTAGCTGTCTAACGTCGCAGGATGCAAGTGATTAATTCACGCGTCACAAATTCAAACCTACTGGCAGCTGGTGTGAATCGATCGATCAAAATGGGACAGGACATCAAACGTGGCGACTGTGGGAACATCCCAGTGTTTGTCTCTACAAAGTCTTATTCAGAGTCTGAAGTGCGTGCAAAAAAAATGCTTTGAGAGAAAAGTATGAGCTGTCAAATACAGTTAGTAATTGGCAAATGGCTGGAGTCTCAGGTGTGGACTCTCCAGAACTGAACTTACTATTAATTCCATGTATTGTGGGTGTTTGCGTGTATGTGTATGTGTGTGTGTGTGTGTGGCTCACACGATTTAACCTCATGGTGAAGTAGAGGTAGAGGAAGTAGTAGCTGCTGTAGAGGTAACTAATTTCAACATACACTTGTGTTTTTCTATGATTTTCAAGGACTGTTCTCTCTCTCTCTCTCTCTCTCTTTCTCTCTCTCTCCATCTCTGTTCTTCTCTCCCTCCTTTGCCTGTTTTTCATTCGTGCTGCCGCTTTCTCTGCTTTCTATCGTCACAGGGGTGCACATCAACATGTATTAACAGGTGCATGTCCTACAGCTACTGGCCTGGTAGCAGTGCAAAAAGGATAACACACAGCACAAACACACCATGCACATACCATTCATTCCACTTCAGACCTGACCCACACACCCCACTTTCATTTGTTTAAAACACTAATCAATAAAAGGCGTGATTCTTTGTGATTATCTCACGAAAAGTAACTTGGTTTAACTCCTCTATTAGATAGTTTTAAACTTTTAGTTTTAAATAGCCCAGTGTGGATCGGCTCTCAGACTTGTGATTGGACCATCACTGATCTTGTTTCTGAAGGCCTGGTATGTATCATTGAGTCAAACTTAGCTTCTGGCACAACTTCATCTAGTTGCACGGTGGATGGAGTAGTGAAGCAATCCACGAGGGAGCAAATTCCAGAAACACTTCTTGTTTTAAGAACATCTTTGTTTCATAACATTGAACCGGTTCAGCTCGGGGTTTGCAAAAGGAACCATCAAAGTCATCAGCCAATCATCTCATATGGCTTTCATATCAATTCATATGGCTTTGAGACTAAGTGTTCCAGATTGGGGCTTAAACAGTGCAGTAAACTGAAGGACACGCGTTTGTTTCCACTTTAATAAAATCCACAGTAGTCTAGCTTCATTTAAAGGACGTCAGGTTACCGTGCTGCGTTCTACAGGCAAAAGCAAATACCAGTACAATGTGTTGTGTCAGGTGAAAGAATGAAATCAATCAAATGATAACTCATGTGACCATTCCTGGCAGCTGATGACAAAGACCCATATGGACGAAACAAGAATTTGTGCAGCGCTGGAAATCTTCACAGGTGAATCACTGAGGGTAAACACAGCAAAGAAAATAAATCAAAATTCTCCTCTGCTCTCACGAGATACAAATGAAAACAGAACGTTCCCCTGGCATCCCATTTTAACGCTGAAGGAACCCTTTCGTGTCCATATAGAGACGCTGTGCAAAGGAGAGCCTATGAACCAATGTACAAATGGTACACACTAATATCAGCAATAGCAGTATTATAGATAATAACAGATTTGGTGTTTGCTGGAAATACAAACTCAATTTACATTATTTCAGAAGGAATTGGATTCGACTCAGAGTCTTCATCTATTCTGCCAAATCCAAACTTGTGAGATGGTCATTTTGGGAGCCTTATCAAATATACATGCGTTTAATTATGATTATTTACAACGTAATTATTACGTCTATATAGACCCACTGGTGGGAGGGGCTTAGTAGAGCTGCATTACCATTCATAATAGAGTAAAAGTTTATAATTTGGTTAAAGTGTGTAAAGTTTTGAATGAAAATGATCTTGCTTTATTTTAGCATACCCGTAGTATTTCCAAAGTATTTAGCTGGATTTGCAAGTGAAGACATTTTGATATTCTCTGATCATTTGTTTTCCTAATTAGCCAAATCCGAGACCAACAGACGAGAGGTTAATATTGAGCCGATTGAATGAACTGGTCACTGAATAGAGTATCTCCATGTAGTAGAAAAAAGTTGCTGGCACCTAATAGCACATTTGCCAACTTCCTGTTTCCTGTAGGATCTAGGATTACTTAGTACTATAAAACCTCTGATTCAGATTGTTGCAACATAATATAAAATACTATGTGGTTAATATGGCTGTGATTGCTACTACGACAACACACGCTCTTGGAGAAACACACACACACTAACACAAACACACACGTACACACACATGCACAGAGAGAGTTGCGTCTGCTATGAGTCATGCCTCATCCCAGACAGCAGGAGTGGGTTGGTAGTTGGCAATAATGCCACTTGTAGACATACACAGAGGGGGAAGTATAACCCAGACACATGCAGATCCTGTAATAGCAGTGTAAGCTCTTCCACACACCACAGTGAGTGGGCAGTGTTTAGACCTGTGGCACCCGTGTACATTCCTCCACACTGACACCATGACAGACGTCTGGGTTGCAAACATGGCACACAAGTGATTTTAAGTGATTATCTGTGGATCCTGATGCTCGACCCACAGATGCAGAGGAGGGTATCGGTTTCAGAAGAATATTCAAACGTTATGTTTTTGTAGTGGTGATTGATAAATACAGGAAAGACAGATAATCACATGGGAAAGTTCTGTATTAACTTTTGTATCACTTAATATAATAAATAATATGAACCATAAAGCATCACAAGCAAAGGATTGTTTATTATTCTTTCAAATTGCTAGTTGTTTTCTACCCCAAGTTCATTGATTTTTCTAATACCAGATATGTTGAAAGATTAGAAATTCTCCAAAATCGTCTCTTGTATTTCCAGAAAAGATTTTTTTTTTTTGTGAAAACAAAACAATCATGCACCAGTACCAGTCCCTAAACGTTCACACCGCTATGGCTAAAGAGTGAGTAGCTGTGAGTGGAGTGAGAGTAGTTAAGTACACATACATCGTTAACTACTTTGTGTTATCTAAAGTGACCATACATCCTGTTTTTCCCGATCATGTCCTCTTTTTAGGTAAAAAAAAAAAAAAAAGAAAAGTTTCTGGCCAGGATTTCTAAATCTCCTAACATGCTTTTGCTTTCATGTTGACATTTGTGTTCAACAATCTCCTCTCTTTAGGTCCCGCCTTCTCGCATGTAACCATTGGTCAGACTGCTTCTCAATGGTTTCCCTTAGTGGGTGGGTAGAAAGCGCTGCACCACAGCAGCAACACAACAGCGTGCGGTGCCTGAACACAGCCTGAAAATGTCCAAATTATCAATTTACAGATGCATTGAAGAAAAATATCCTGAATTTCCGTCTCGGCCTGGATCGATTGCACGACCTGCAAAACTGGCATTTGTGGAAAGAACCGTAAGACCCAAGCCCCATCACAAACATTTCACACTTTTTTTTTTTGCTTCCTTTATCTATGGGCACATCACCCCCAAACAGAGCAGGCCGCCGCCATTAAAACAGCTGTAAGTGGTGCATGTTTGCTGTGATGCGAGCGTGTGTGTGTGTAAGACAAATACTCCCTGGATCAGACTTGATTTTTGTCATTTGGTGTTGCTGATATTCTGCACAAACAAAATAAAAGAATAAACTTCAGGTCATCGGACGTCATCACGTGTCACGTCAGCGGTTTTTGAGGAAACCCGTGGATGTTTGGTTTACTGTTCTCTCTAGCCACAGATCAGGCGAGGGTATCTACCACGGCCCCGTTCGACGTGAAGTGTCGAGGACGGCGTGGAGGTTTGTATAACGGTTACGCCAAACCCCACGAAGCAGGACAGCGCTGAGATCAAAGAGCTGAGGTCTACTATTCAAGCACAGCCTCCTACTGGAAAACACACAGCCTGCCAGTGTTTGTGGGTTATCACGCTGATGTGGAGGCTCTCCTACCAGCTACCAGAACGACACACACCTGTTACAACTACACAGGAATGTGTTTGCTTTTGTTTCCCTTGAGATTGTGCTGGAAAGACAAAATGTAGCCGTTTTACCTGTGACTGTGACGATCGTAAATGGACTGTAAAGTGAACTCGCTGGTATTTCCAAACACAGCAAAGTAATATCATGATTGCACGTTAGATAAAGACTAAAACAGCCACGTGAAAAATAGTGACTAGAAGTAGAGACGTGAAGGAAAAATAAAATATCTTCTCATTTGGCAAGACGATTTACAAGATGTTTTTGTAGAGTGTTATTCTCCAAAATGTGAAAGGTTTGATGTCGCAACTTGTAAACCCTTACGCTGAAAGGACCACGCATCAGCAGAAATAAAATAGATTTTATATGAGATGTATAAAATTATCCCTTTGAAAAGTTGTGAAATCATGTTGTTTTCTCACTTACTCATTCTTTGTCGTAACAAGTCAGCTCTTCTGTTTCATGTGACCGCTAATATACAGTATGTACATTGTCTGTTATTGTGCCTGAATACATGGTGTGTGTGCGTGTGTGTGCGTGTCTTTCCAAGAGTTGGTGAACATTCCCAGACAGCAGGTGGAGTGACGAGGGAGCATCTGCCCAAAAACAAACTGCAGTAATCAGATGTGTTTAATAAAGTCACTGCTGCTCTCAGCTTGGGAGCTAAACCAATGTGACACACACACACACGCAGGCAAGCACACACAGACACACACAGAAAGACTACAAATGCCAGTGTGCCCCATGGAGCAACATTCCAAACACAGTTTATTTTTTCAGACTTCAGCATTACCTACCAGGAAGTATCTCTCCATCTGTCTCTTTTTATGTCTCAGCTGATTTCCTCCATTCCCTCAGTCTGACTCCAATGGACTCGTCGGTGTTTTCCCAAATGTAACAGTGCTGTAGCTCTGGTTCAGAATGACAACATTTCCTTGTTGTTGTTCGCTCTGTTCCCCTCACCGCGTCTTCCCCCCCTCTTCTTTCGATCTATTTGTTATCTTTTTCTTCTCTGAATTCTGGCATTGATGAAGTTCCCATCATTCCCTTCCTTCCCTGCCTCCATCCCTCCATCCCTCTCTGGGCCCCGGTATCACAACATTACCTCCTGTCAGATCACTGAAACCGGACTCTCTTTCTGGTCTTTGAAATCTGCTGAAGCAATATTATCCCTCTAACATGTGCTAATATGTCCATCACGGCCGGTATCGACTGTGTTGCATCTGTAGTGTAGGATGGAAACAGAACCTCTGTTTTCTCTAAATGCCCAGATCTCTGGCACAATCCCCAGAACCAGTGGGGAGGAAACCACAGCCAGTTGCATTTTCCATTCATCTAATCTCCGTGTAGGAACGCTGAAGCACATTCTTGTTTTTCTGTTCTATTATAGTTAACATTTTAACATCTTAATAACATGTCAGTGTGTTAATCTGATGTAAAGTTTGATCTCCTCTTTTTGTCTGAACCTGTCCGATACATCAAGAGTATTTGTAGATAAGTAAACTAGCCTGCTGTGTTGCTTTGGCCATCGTTTAATTGTTGTGGAAGCTACGTACGATTGCCAATGATATAATGATAACGTGTGTAGAATTAAAATAAACGGGGAAAACGATCGGCCCATGAAAGAGAAAGAGAGAGAGAGAGATTGTAAGTGCTGCAGAATATCTATCTCTTCATCAACATTATCGTCACCCTGTACATGATAGATAGATGGATGGATGGATGGATGGATGGATGGAGAGATAGACAGACAGATAGACAGACAGACAGACAGACAGACAGATAGATAGATGATTTTCATGGCAAACAGTCTGGTCTGTTTCTTCATCATTCTCAGCAACAGGATGAGTCAGATCAGCCCAAACCTTCGTAAGGTCGAGGGCAAGACGCAACACAGAGATGAAGGCTGTATCTTATTACCAGGTGGGTGTAGTAATATGAAACTACTTAGATGACCCCTGGTCCATGAACAAAGGCCTCTCAACATGTTTTGCGATTTTATCAGCTTTGTTCACGGTAAACAGGAGAGGAATCGCCAACGCCAAACGTACTACTTGGCTATATTGTTGCGATCTGTTTGGAGTAAGACGGAGTTTGGTTCAGGTGAGCTGCATCTGATTCCTTAGGTGGTGCTCATAGTCACATTCCTTGAGTAGAATGTTTCTCACGAGCTGCAGCATATTTCTCTCGTCTGTCCAGCAGGTTACAAAGCCAACAGCATTACATTTCATCTGCTGTCTACATAGCGAGCGTACCTGTGGCTTATCTGTCTTAGTCCATCTGTCATTAAGACCATTACGCTGCGTGGAAGTCACTGTCTTTTATTTGTGCACACCCATGTGCCTGTGCAACACTCATGAGAACGTTTATGGAAAATGTTATTTTTCATGAAAACCATCAGAAAAATGCATTTTGACGAATATTCATTGCTGTCTGACACGCAAAGATTAATATCAGGTTCATCTCTGTGCATCCACTCCTGACTTTTTGGGTTCAGTGGTTCGATTTGCAGAGTCTTGTCGTATCCGTGCATTTTGAGCAGATTATCTTAATACTAATCCTACTACTACCATAGCTACTAGGTAATTCTAACTACAGCTTGACACAAAAAGCAAACCCTCACACACACATTTTTTAACATCACGGAACACTTGTGGTGAAATTACAGTGGCACAGACACTGTGTAGGGTTAGTTGTGTGTGTATGTGTGTGTGAGTGTGTAAATTGAATTGAAAGAAACTAAAACTTGCCCACAATTATCAATATTATGCAGGTACTCAGTGAGATGTCATCAGTGTCACATAATCATTGGGTTTGTCCGTTTTCTTTGGATGAAGCACATCAGTACGTATCACAGAATCTTATCAGGAACCATTTGAGTGCAAAGCAAAACATAATTCACACCCGTCTGTAGCTGGATTAAAGCAGCACGATGCTATCTTTGTGTCCGTAGAATAAAATTTCAATACAAATGGAGTTTTTCCCCATGACAGATGTTAGATCTGTCACAGCTGGAGGTCCCTGAACACGAGGGGCATCTCTCATCTCTTTCAGCCATGGTGAAAGTACAGGTTGCGTCAGGGTGATCCAAGGAGACAAATCTGATCAGCCTGATGAAACGAGCTAAGACCGTCTCCAATACCATGGAGAGAAACCTGAATGAGCAGATATGATTCACACTTAAGGCACTTAATGTGTTCATACACGCTCATCCCTCCCTGTCTCTGTTCACACAAGTTACTCTGGAGCATGGGTGGTGCAGATAGAAAGCCGCTCCTGATTCTACCTGCAGAGGTGCTCAAACAGCCTCACTACATGTGCTTCAAAACATCACGACTGTGTTGAAATTAAACACGAGTTGAGAGTTTTGGAGCACGTGCTTTCTACTCCCAGGGCAGCGTGTTTGTGTGTGTGTGTGTGTGTGTGTGTGTGTGTGATTGGGAGCGCATCACATGGAAAAAAAAAAAGGGAGTTATTACATAAGCAGGAATTTCTGTACGTATAGATATTGGAAATGTATTTTGAAACAAAACTTTATCAGACTACAACACAATTTGGTCAGGTTAAAAAACTTCTTTTTTTTTTTCATAATCCTGCATGACTTGTGAAAGTGTTTTTTTCCCAAGGAATTACTCATAGGGATCACTCATTAATCTGTCTAGACTGCCAATATATTCCCTCGAGACACACACATGAACACATCACACACAGCGGTTTAGGTCCTCTGGTATACAATTGGGCTGAAATCTCAGATTATGAGAACCATTAGGGAACCAGCACATTTGTTTTCTTTTACAACAACAGAAATCTCAGCCTTTTTCTTTTCCAGGATGCAAGATCAAACAATACTGTACAGGGTTGACACTGATAATGGAAGTGATGATCACACATCTGGCAATACAAAGGTGCTTCATTTAGCCGTGATGGAGAACTGATCAATTTCCAACATGAATCAAGATCTACCCCCAATCTAAACTTTCCTCCCCTGCCTTTTAAAGATACAGATAAAGAGAACTCATCACACAAGTGAAAAATATCACACAACCTGAATGAGCGAATAAAAGACAAAATTCCCATTAACCTCAAAGTGAAGTGAGGTTAGAAAGACTGATTTTAGGGGGAAATTACTTGCCTGTTATTGCCAAATAGTTCCGAGACAGAGGGAGACTCTTTATCTGATTCATGACATTCTTCAAATTACATTGCATGAAGACTACGGAGTGTGAGATTATCCATATCTATGATGAACTGCCAGGTTATTATAGTAATAACCTGGAAAAGAAGACAGATGTTATGAACACACGGACAGAGCGACCAAGAGACCGCAGCAATGATTAGACCGATGTCTATTTATAAAGCTCAGTGTTCTCCGTAAAGCTGGGAGTGCCACATTAATATAAGAAGAAAAACTGTTTAACTCACAGGGATAATAACAAACACATTGGTTACATTCTGCAACGGAGCATCGCAGTGAATCGGTGATCCCCCTTCATTTCATCATGTGCATTTCTTAGTTTATTTTCTCTTTTTTTATGATTATATCTCCTTGGACAGGATGACAAAATGATATCTCTATACGTTAATGAAAACACAGCTGCTCAGAGTCACTGCTCCCAGCTCAGCTGACTTAAAAAATGGGGAAAAAGTCACTTTACCGATTAAAAGATCATTTACCGTGTGCACAATCTGGAATGTGTATTCAGAATGTAAACCCAAGGGCAAACATCGCAGCTAATAGATCACATATTGCCAATTTTGTGAAAAACTCCATCTGTAGTGAAGTAAATAACAAATCCTCCACATCTGATGTATGATGTAGGATGTGAACATTTGGTTTGGACCAATCGTCCCTGCCAGCACACACAGCTTGGATCAATGTTGGGCTTTCTGTGCAGAATTGGAATTGGGAACTGGAAATTGCCAGTAGGCGTGAATGAGAGCGTGATTGAGTTGTGTGTCAGCGCTCTGACAGACCGGCGACCGGCGTGTGAATGCAACAGTAAAAACTCTGTCAAACTCAATGCCGTGTTTGAATTTGAACTGAAATTGAAGTTTTGAAAACGGCATGTTTGCATGTGAAGCAGAGAATTCACAATATTTAAACTGTGCTCTCACTGACAACATTTAGTTTGAAAGCAGTGTGCTGACTGTGGGAGGAAGTTTGAGAAATTACAGTGTATTAGGGCCATCTTTCTATTTTTTTACATATTACATATACTAAAGTTTTTAGATAGCAGTTTTTTTCTGCTAAAAAGTTGCAAATTTCTTATAATAGAAACAGAGAAAAACGTTAAACTCAGTTTGGAAATGTGCTTTTTCTCACAGTTTTTGATTTTCTTCTCAAAAATGTACCCCACCCTTCCACTGCGTTAAAAAATAAATAAAATAAAAAGGATGACCATATGAAGAAATACTGCATATGTAACCAGCTATTCAAAAAATGCTGTCGGTAATCGTCTTTCGCTCTTTTTTCCCACAGAGTTGCCGTGCTTCTCTCCAGTTGAATACTCACTAAGTCAAGTCATATGTCTTCTTTTGACACAAATGCCTTAATTCTGTTAGGCATTATTTTTTGGCATTAATGCATCTGGCCCGAGAGTACTGAGGGGAATGAAGACTTGTTTGTGTCAGACAACAGCACAGCAGCAAAACAAACTTGGACAGCTATAGATGTAATAGAACACTGAAAGAAATGTTTGAATTTAAACAAGCGAGACACCCCATAATGGTTTATACTTGATGGAAGCCAGACACAGAGTCTGGAAAGTTAATCAATCATTTTGATCAGATAAACAGATTTGGCAGCAGAATCAGTTGCTGCGCGATGATGCTTTCCACCACGGCAAACTGGAGTCAGTGTGGACGTTTCTGCCACACTGGCCTGTGTTTGTTGAGCAGACAGTAGAATATTCACTATTAAAGAGAGCACATTAGTAATCTGGGAACACCAGTAGAACCAACGTGTGACAGCTTTGTGGTAATGAAAATATTTTGCAATACAGAAATAAAATGGAAATTCTGTGTGACGGCTAAAGTCTCTGACAATATGAACATCCATATTCAAAATGTGGGGGGAGGGTACGATGATGACGTTATTGTTCAAACTTGTGGTAAAGTTTGCATTCTTTGGTTCCCAATCCTCTTGTCAACAAGTGTACCAAACGCTGCCACAGCAGGTATAAATATCAAATCAGCAATTTGAGGTATTGATCATACGTTCATTCTCAAAGGTAAACAAACTGATGTCAGTGCCATCCCTTCCAGCAGGGGAATATTGAGAGTGAGCCACATTATTAAACTGAAGATGTTCTGCTATTGACCTGAAAGGCCTCAGCTCTAACGAGCAGGAGAAATTGGAACAGTCTAACCCCACCTGGGGAGGAGGGGGGGATGAAGGTCGTACTAGACTGAACACTAAGAGGTCCCAACTTTGATCCTGAGTTTCCAATTTAACTTATTGTTAATGGGTGGCAATGAAAATGTATGCCCATCCATCCATCCATCAATTCATCCATCCATCCATCCATCCATCCATCCATCCATCCATCCATCCATCCATCCATTCATCCATCCATCCATCCATCCATCCATCCATCCATCCATCCATCCATCCATCCATTCTGCCACTCATCACTGCCATCCATCCATCCATTCATCCATCCATCCATCCATCCATCCATCCATCCATCCATCCATTCATCCATCCATCCATCCATCCATCCATCCATCCATCCATCCATTCATCCATCCATCCATCCATCCATTCATCCATCCATCCATCCATCCATCCATTCATCCATTCATCCATCCATTCATCCATCCATCCATCCATCCATTCATCCATCCATTCATCCATTCATCCATCCATCCATCCATCCATTTGTACCGCTTATCCAAAAAAATCATATTATGCCCTCAAAAATCAAATCAGCACCTCAGTGTTTGAAGTGTGTGAGTCCACCTGTCACCACGTCATAAAGTTTGACCCTG
>OMNV01020060.1:0-13005 GCA_900303265.1 Brotula barbata
AAGGGGAGGAGAGAGAGAGAGGGGGAGCGGGGGGGGAGAAGGACAGAGAGAGAAAGGGACAGGGAAGAGACAGAAACACGGAGAGTGAGAGAGAGAGAGTGAAAGGAGTAACGATGACGCCGATTCACCGCTTAGTCGAAGACAACAGCGGTTAAACCGGAGGAATCCAACTGAAAGAGAGAAATCCGGTGTAATTTTGTGGCCGTCTTCTTTTGTGTTTATTTTGTCCATTTTTATCTATCTATATCTATCTTTTCTCGTCATTAAATGTTCTGTTTTCAGCACTGGTCTCTCTTTTCCTTTGTTTTTCCTGTGGACGGATCCTGTCCGATGTCTCTGAAAAAAGCTCGCATTTTCAAATTAGAACTGTTAAAAAAATTGAATCTGATTGATTGATTGATTGATTGATTGTTGACAATGTTGCACCGTCACAATTTCTCCCATCGAGTCAGCAAGAACAGCGTCTGTTTCCCACAGACCGTGATTGGCTACGAACAGGTTTGGTGGAGAATATTTCACCTGAAAGATCATCAGAATAGCGAGACAAAGACGTCAGTTGTCGGTGAAATCAGCTCAATTTCCATGGTGACCACATAAACAAACGGTACACCCTGAAGGCTCCTGACGGGGATCAAAACTCAGGGACTCGGGGTTCATGGGTCCATGACGCCCCCGTGTGGTCACATTTAGCACTGCAGAAGGAGAGGCCGAATCTCCACAACACATCACTGACACTTAAAAGTCAAAGAGATGTGGGACTCAAACATCCTTAGTCCACACAGTACTTCACAGGGAGTCAGTATCCGTCTCATACACACACGCCAAACCCACAGCTACACACAGCCGTCTGTAATTCTCACCTCGGACGTCTAAACGCGACGTATACACAGAAAAGATGCCCAACGTTCATCTCAAACTATCCATGACTGCAAACACCCGACATCTCGGGCTCCGATCGCACAACAATACCACACACGCACACAAACACACACTATACTGACAAGAAGAAACGCGAAGAATTCTTGGTGGTTACTTTTATAATAAAAGTAAAAGCAGGCGGGGAATTCAGTCAGCTGGGGGCTGTTTGGTATGAGAAGATGCCACAGATGAAACTATCTGTGAAATAGTTGTAAGTCTCTTTAACGTTGCGCGTTTCGAGACCCTTCTATAGGTGGACAACGTGAAGACAAGACGGCCACCAATTACTGAAAATCTGCTATGAAATCGACCAACAATCAGTGGTGAATAAGATGAACTATTGCTTCCACAGCATCTTCTTATTTTAATTCCTATACAAAGTTTCAGGCTCCTTACACTTGACATTTGCGAGCTTGTGCGAAAACACACTTGAATGATGCAACGCTGACAACAGGAAGCGGTGCAGTTGGCTGATAAAAAACAAAACCGCAGCGGTCTGGACCCCAAACACCTTGAAGACATCATACGATACATGCAACTGCCTGACAGAGAACAAACTCAAATAAAATGACGGGCGCTCTACTCGTACGGTGGAAGATGTCACAGACGACCTCCAGAAATAAATCAGAGCTCAGTGACAACAAAGACGCTCACACTCACCACGCAAAACATTCACAGAGCAACGGTGACGGAGTGTCACTTGGATGAGATTGGTTTCGTTACACAAAATCCTGAAACATTTGAGTAGAAGTGTCAAATCTAGAAATGTGAAGTGAATTACAACTCGTTTAGCAGCTTCAAAGTATTCTAACGCACAAGGCGAGCGACGGCGTTGTCACCGCGGCCACCGGGGCCGGGTGCTGAATGTCAGTCTGTGATGTCAGCATTGCGTGGCAATTCAAAGAGGTGGTAAGGAGCTCAGAGCCACACTCATCTCTTCCTTGAATGAGAGCGGGTTTAGCCAATTATCTCAGACCCAAATAGGTAAGACAGCAGGTCAACGACTCAAATAATGAGCTATACTTGGTCCTACTGACGGCCGGTCGGGACAAAAAGTGGATGAAAATTTGCTTTGTCCACTTATTTATCTGAAGATAATGTGATAAAATGGGGGTACGACAATTACCCATGGTGCCGCTGGGATAACTGTAAGTGACATTGATGCCAGAGAAGCACAGCATCAAGTGTTTCTCCGTATTCTACTGGGTACTATACGGTATAAATTGTAGAAATTAAAGTTCTCGGAACCTACAGAGGCCAAGCAAGAGCATTTGTCTGCAGTTAAGCCTGTAAGAATGACAATCAACCCTTATACAACCCCCGAAGACACCGACAACAGAAGCACAGAGAGATAATGCAGCTATACAGCCTTTTGTGTGAAGCTACCGTATTTGAATGGCCCAGGGAGCACTGCACTGTGCCGACAATGACCTCCTTTCTTCATTTTACCTCTTGAGATGCTGCTCCAACTCCCAGAACAAAAGCTTCATTGCCATCCTGTCATGGCTTTGCAGCTGAACGCCTTGCTCTCTCATAGAAGCGACTGTCTGCAGGGAAATATACACTCCGACGTCAAAGAGCGGGCTCCCCTCAGCTTTGTTTTACTCTCCTCTGACAGACCTCATTTCTTTTTTTCCTCTCTAGGTTCAGTGCAGAGATGGGGGTTGTCATCTGTGAAGGCTGAGGGAATCAAAGGAGCATGCCAGTTCAGTATGTACGTGCTGCTCCTTGGCCTCTTCCTCTATAACTGTCTATCTTCGGTTTTGAGGGGACGACCAGTGTGTGAATTAGTGAGTAGAAATAGTAGCCAGACAGGTGGTGACGTCTGGTCATGTGACACAGGGAGTTACATAAACCACCGGCAGAGATTAACATCTGCTCCAATGACTTCCCTGCTCCTGTGCTACTGGACCTCTGCCTACTAACACAACTAACACGGAGACAACAGAAAGTGACCGTCAACATTTCAAAACATAAGCGTGACGACAAGCCACAGAAGGGCATCAAGTGAACAGACACCGGACCGATCTGATACACAATACGCTGATACTTAAGTCCCCCCAACCGCACAACACCCAACCCCAACCACAAATACGGAAGTAGGAAGAGATTTTTGGTTTGAGAGTAAATGATGCTGCTTTGGTTTGGCTCCACGTGGCCCTGGAAGGATTCATCAGCCGTGGAGGAATTAATTTAGGCGCCGGATTATAGATTCACCTGTATTATCATCTGTAATCCACTAGCAGCACTGCAATAAATCCGATCATGAAGCTCATAATTCTAAAAGGTGTTAATTCTAGTCTATGATCATCTTGTAGACTGTGTTGTGTAGTGATGCTGTGTTTCAATGTATTATATTAACTTCACTTGTTAGGGGTAAACGTTACATAATTAGCATTAAAAGCAACACCAACAGCGTCAAAAGCTGCATCACCAGTTTAAATGCCCAACGTGGAAGAGTATACTTTTTCGAACACGTATTTTTCTCTTAACAGAAGCTGCGACGATCACAGGGCACTCGGGTCGAGTCGAGTCGTAGGTTTACATATGAGCAGAGATTTGTCAGATCACGTAGGATCCTATTCCAGCCCCCTGAATAATAGACAGGGACCCTGTATGTCAGGGTCTTAGCCTGTCACGTCTCATTGAAAGGCTGCTTTAAGATGGCTTAGTGCGTCAGCAGACAGAAAACACAACATATACTCACAGAGCGTCCAACGGCTCAGAGGCGGCGGGCCAAGAAACAACAGGTACAGGATGAACACAATGCAGGGATTTGACTTATCCCAACAGACCTGATGTGCCAGGGTCAATGAGTGTCACACTGAACACGGATGACTTCACATTACACAGGTAAAATTCCAAAAGCACATGCAGCAAATAACCCACCCTTATTTCCTTCACACGCAAATCAATGACAGGCCCGGACCCTGCCAGACCCCCACTGCTCCCAAATTACACTTTTCTCCACAATACCTAGCACTGTCACTTTTGCAATGAATCCAAGGTGAAAACTAAACTTGCAATTGCAAAATCATACATAATGTTACACGTTCCATGCCTGAAATGCCTCACATCATCATCATCATCATCATCATGCAGCATTTGGCCAACACCCGACCAGGTTTTCACTGACTGACTGTTTTCAAGACCTTATACTATGGGACAAATTCTGAAATAACACGAACACTAGTACACCACAATCGGACTGAATGCAGGAAGTAATGGATCTATCAAAGGAAGCCAGTTGGAATCTGTGCAGTTCATTAAATAAAGAGGCTTCACATGTGCACGCTTCTTTTACACAGCCTCTGGACAGAATAGTATCTAATCTTCAATTTCAAAATATTAGAGTTAGAAATGTAGGTGTTGTGATGACAAAATCACAGGGTAGGAAAGCTAATCCAACTAACACGCTGAAGTGTATAAAGGCCAGGAGCCAAATATGAGGGCTTTTTCATCATAATGGTAACAATGCTGCTGTCCCAGGCTGGAGGGTTTGTATGAACTTGGTCCAATGTATTCTACACGGGCTCCAGACTGTAGAGTTAACAGGGATAACATCACAGTCTTAATTTGGCAACGAGGACAACGATGACAATCCCATTTTCTGTAATTACTGAGGTCCGTCACATCCCAGTTATGAAAGAAGAGCTCTGCTGATGTGCCAAATTGTAAAGGCTTTTGGCCGAGCTGTAGTTTGATAGGCCACAGACTTTACCAGTAAGCCCTGGTACTGGTTTTCAAACAAACCCTGACTATGGAAAATGACACGGAGCTACTGAGCGACAGGCAGGCAGGTTGGAATGATGAGTGGCCATTTTGGCTTCCAAAAGAGAGAGGTGCTAGTGGAGCATTTGGGCTGACAGCAGCATATCCCAAGTGGTCCACGCTAATCTCACGCTCACATACTCTCACATATACACCCCCCCGCTGAGGGGTAGGGAGTGATACAGGAATAGATAGAAAGAAAAGGAGTGAGAGCGCTGGTGAGGAGAGCTTGAATGCCTTCGATCCACTACCTCTGCATCTCTACAGTGACTCATGAGTCATGGAGTAAATGGTACAGCAAGCAGCAAAGTTACAAAGATGTTAAATTTTCAATCAATGAGTTTTTTCAGGATTTACGCTAATATTTTGGCTTCAAACTGCCGTTAGTTCCTATGCGTACCACTACTACCACCTGTATTACTCAAAACAAGAGCTTTCTATGGCGTTGATGCACTAATCGATGCGTCTAATTTCACAAAAGTCTTCATACACCTATTTTCCCAAGCACACACACAGCAGATCCTTGTTACATAAGTACTTGTGGTGTCCGCTGCATGTGAGCAGCAAGTTTGAGTAATGTGGGGTGAAACCTGGAATTCTAAGGATTAGCAGGCACAAAAAGATAAAAGAAAAAAAAGACAAACAGTGGTTCAAGTCCAGATCTGACAACAGGAGAGATATAACGCTGACAGGGAAGAAATGGTCCATAATGGAGTGGGTGAGGGGGAGCGGGGCTATAATGAAGAGGTGATTCTAAGATAACTTGGGAGATCCACCAATCTCACCGCTAACCTGTCTCCACGTATCATGGTGTGATCTGTCAGTATGTTACTACCTGCACTTCAAGAGCGCCTCGAGAGGACATCAGCCAGGGAAGGTTGTTGTTTCTCATATATACACTGAAATAACATGACAACAACCCAGATAAACTACAACAGAAAAGTACAGTGTATTCCACATGGAGGCTCACTATTAATAATAGTTCATACAGATCCATACAAATGAAACATCTAAAATCACAACAATGACAATATCGACAATATCATGTGTAACATGATATTGTGGTAATATCCTATGCTCCTCTTATGTACTTATCTAACACAACAATTTAATAGTCAGTTGTTACAATCTCATTCTGTCTTCTATATTTGACGTTGAATAAAAATAGACTTTTAATACCGTTTCTATTGTGGTGTGATTGATGCACTCGTGCTTTAAAACAACCACACACACACCTCGTAGCTCATACAGTGTGCGTCAATCGGGTGAAAGTCACAGCACCAAAAGAACGGCTGAGTCATCTCTAACACCCTGGTCTGAACCACAACAGAGCTCCCCCGCTCAGTCAGCAGGTTTCTCAGCCAATCCAATCCAAGAAAAATACACTCTTGGCCAACAATGTTAAAGCCATCAGCAGAAATTGGTTGCTTTTGTTGGTGAATTTTATATATATATATAAATAAATGAACTATTGACAAATAATCCATCTCTAACCTGCTGCACATAAAATGATATTCCATCAAAGAAAAACCTTAAGCATCCTTTAAACACAGATCTGGAACCTCAAATACTTCTATAATATGTGCAGAGGTCTGAAAACAAGATGTTCTGATGATAACAATAATGGGTTTTCAAACAGATCAGGTAGTTTAAGACTGCAGGAAGTATGAACAAATTTGGAGTTTGTGAGCAGTTTCTATACAAAACCTTCACTCCTCCTAGCTGCTGACGTACTTACTGGGGGAGGACCCGTGATTTCAAGATGGTCTGATATTTCTGGCTTAAATTCAAATTTGAGTTTCAATTCGCTGAAAATTTCTCAAAAAGAAACGAGCATCAAGCTCACGTATTACAACCTCAATAATAGTGTCTACATTTGGTTCACAAAATAAAAATTTAATTTTGAACGTTATTGTTATTATCATTATTAACTGGGAAGAAATGGAGACTTTAAGTAGCATAGTATTAAGTAAAAGAGCAACAAAGAGATAAACATCCAGAAAGTGAAAAATAACAAAGAAAATAATATGACTTCTTACCTGTGTGTATATCAATAGGACAGGAAACATGGAAGAGAAAAAAACAAGAGCAGAAAATATTAGTGATTATGATAAATACATCAAGAGTTGAGTTACAGAGAACAGCTCTACTATGAGTGTCACAAAACAAAGTCAAAATCAAAATATGGCCTCATTCTTTTTACTTTTGGCAAATTTTGCACGAACAGGTTCAGGAAAATTTGATTAGACAGCTGAGAAATCTGCTAGAAACACTGTAACTACTTCTACATTGTCCTAGCACAAGTACAAGATGGATCATTAGAGTATGTTGTATACAATGTGACAACAGATACACGGCCTCGACTCTTGTCTGTGAATGAATGACACAGTGCTGAACCCACTGATACCAACAGAAGTACTGTATGCGCTGGTAAACACTGCCATCTAGTGGCTACGTACACTAACGAGTCTGGGTGCTACGCACAGTCCGACTGACTATTGTTCCCCTTCTAAATATCTGATGTCTGAAGACCGCCTTAGAGCAATACATGTCTGTGTAACTATTGCCATTATTCTTTCTCATGCAGCACAACAAAGTGATACTTCTGATCCTGTTAGAATTTCTTGAAGTAAATCTGGCACAACAATCCATTGCCTATTTTTGTTTTTACTTCAGTAGTTGAATTGAAACTTAGAAATCGAGGCGCAGCACCTGATTAACACTGAATCAATAAGTCTGAATCAGGCATCAAGAAATCTACTCACTAGTTTGCAGCACTGATGTGAGAAATACTATATCTGATTACATAAATCATTTCACAAAGTCACACTAAATTCTTTAAAACCTCCGGTAACAGCATAATCTGTCCAACTCAGATGAATACATCGTGCCATTTAGTGACCTAACAAAAGAAATTGTTCAGCATTTAATGGTGATTTTGCTGCTACTGGCCATTTGTTTGAAAACATTAAAGAAAAGAATATGGATCAAAATGGTGATACCTGCTAGCACCCCTTTCAGTCTGTCCCTGCCATCTGCAGGTGCTGACAACGTTTAATCTTGGAACAACTGTTTCTTTCTGACAGCATCAGCCATTCTGATCTTTACTTGAATAACACATATTTTAACCTTACACACTCAGTATTGAAATGGTTCACAATTTAAGCCAATCTCCCCATGTGTCTCCATCTCCAAGCGCTGCCCTTCATCCATAATCTAAAGTCCCATCTGTATTTCGGCATATGTACAGCATATTTTCAGCAGCGTCACTGGTCATCAATGACTTTTCATTAGCTATGGATAAATATGGTGGAACAATCGCCCCTTTTATAAAAAAAGTTCTCCTTAAGGAAGAAAAACATTAGTGGATATTTGGCCCCGGCAGAGCAGCCCAGAGGAGTTGGGTGTTTGTAGCTTACTATCCAGCAGGGGGCAGTGCAGCGCTGGGGATAGAGAGGATGAAGATGGCCTACAGGTGAGGCCAGAGATGGAACAGTTGCGATCAGAGCAATTTGTTTAATACAGCTTAGACTATTCTAAAGCAAAAAACAGACTATAATTAAAAAATTAAAAAACAGAGTAAAATTAAAAATTTTCTTAAGTAAAAATTAATTGTGGAATGCCCAAGACAAGTGAGAGAGCTGGAGCTTAGGGGGGGACAAAGCTATGGCTGTATGGGTACAGCTACGACCGAGATGATGAAAGGACAAGTGTCTGTGATTTATGCAGGCTAATGGCTGCAAACCAGCAGCTGGCTGGACTATGGATGGTATTTTTTTTTTTAAGTTTGCCCCCTTCATTGGCCTTCCTCATTCAGCCACAGAGCATAGAGAGGAGGATTAACTCAAACAAAGAGAAAGAGAGAGAGTGAGCAAATCGAATCCCGTGGGACAAGACACTCATTAGGTCCACGCACAGCTCTGTCTCTAGCACACTTCATCAACCAAGCTAAGCAGATGATTTAAAACGACACCTATATTCATTTTCCACAGTATCAATTCTACAGCCTAGATGTAAAAAGTGCTTTTCAATTTGGAATTTTTCTGCTTACAGAATGTATAAGTTTACTGTTTACAAAAGCTTGCACTATTTGCATTTATTGACAGTAGAATGTATATCACTAAGAATTTTTGCAATTCATTAAAGAAAATCTAAATTTACAGGAATACCATTTATAATAAAATTGTTAAACCTGCTTTTGGGTATAAGATGTTCTAAAATTTTGCATTTTTTTGCTCCATAAATGGTAATTTTTTAAATAGCTTTTGTAATTATACTATAATACTGTACAATACAATATAATATAATGCCAACAATCCTCTGCTAAGAGTGTTCTAAAACTTTACCCAAGTCTGAAAGCTTCACTGCGAGACGTTACTAAACTGATTGTAATCTTTTATTATAACAAAGAGCTTTGAAAGCGTTGCAAGAAACAGATGCAATAGGTGCATCTGAAAAATCTCTGCCTGTGTGAAGCTACACCTAACACTACAAGTCAACCAGTGTCTTGTGTGCAGTATGAGATTCACACTCAAATAAAACCTCTTCTGGCAGGATTCATATCGTCTTCAGAGGCAAAATTGATTATAGGGCCAGTTGGTGAGTGGAACACATAGGAATACTCGTGATTTTACTGCAAAAATATCAAACTAAAACCAACCAAGTCCTGAAAAGAACAATGCAGTGGGTGTGCAAGAAACAGAGAAACAATTTGCCTTGACTAAAAGCAAAGTCATCTACTACATTCTGTCCGTAATTCCTGGAGCTGAGTGGACAGTGCTCTGGCCACAAGAATGCTGTCCATGATTCAGCACATTGCCAGCATGCTGAGGGTAACTGCAGCCAGAGGCAGCCCACTAATACCTAAAAATACAAAAAAATAAAATGGCTAAACAACAAGCCTCAATTAACATCTACCCAAGCAGCAGCCCTTTACACAAATAATATAGTTCTTCACTAGCTACACGCTGACAAATACCGTCTGAAATTTACAGTAGAACTAGTGCAGGGCAAGCACTCGTCTATGATCTTGACTTTATGTCCATTTCTTTTGATCATAAAATCAACAAACCAACCACCAAAAATCCCAAGACAAACTGGAAAATCATAACCATAGCATATAAAGGCAACAAAGTAGTATTTTTATGAAATTACACACATCATTTGTGGCTTGAAACAACATAGGCTAAATTTGATTTATTCCAATAATAAATGATTTTAAATCATCTGTATCAAGTTCCAAAGATTTATTACAATTATTCCTAGTTGGTATTGGGAATTTGCAATTCTGTGCCATGTGCAAATTATTATTATCATTATTATTAATCAGTAGAGTAAATGATACAGACCCAGATCCTGCCTGTGTGGCGGCCGATGAGAAACAGGACTCAGACTTGCTGGAGACAGAAGTTGAGTCACAATGTGATTTCTCTGGTAAAATTCAACAACAACATTTAACAAATGTGTTGTG
This sequence comes from Brotula barbata, assembly GCA_900303265.1. Classification (NCBI taxonomy): domain Eukaryota; kingdom Metazoa; phylum Chordata; class Actinopteri; order Ophidiiformes; family Ophidiidae; genus Brotula; species Brotula barbata. The sequence goes on from OMNV01020060.1 coordinate 10,160, forward strand.
TGCTATACTTGCTTTAATTGAAAAAAAACCCTGAAAACTTCCTTACAATGTAACCCTGAAGTCATAAAACTATTCTCTTCTTTTTTATGGTCTAGCCTCTCCTTAGCACCGGTAGAAAAAAATCCTGGCGCCTTGCCTGCTCAAGAGGTAAATCTGAGGATATTGTGCATGTAAATGCATTGAGTAAAGCAGTTAAGACCACTGGTCCTCAACATGATCCCAAAGGTTAATGAAAAGTGATTGTTTATCACAATTGAACGTACGTGATCTATTGCGAGACAAGCATAAATTTGATTACCTCAGCTTTATGATCGTATCGAACAATGTTTTTGATGCACTACAGACCTCTGCTGTGGAGCACCAACTTAATCAACGCATAAAACAAAACTAACAAATAATAAAAACAGGGACAGAAGCATTTTGGAGGGATAGGCTATTGTGCAATGCGGGTGCATGCGTGCGTTTTTAAAGGTGGGACAATAGTTATCGCAAAGAGGAAAGGGTGACTACACACAAGCCATTACCATCCATTACTATCCATTAGCATTCCCACAGCGGAGCAAGTGAAACAATCCTGTTTAGTGATAAATCAACAGAGGTGGGAGTGGAGGTCACCAAAACATCTGGGGTCAAAAGAAAAATAAGCAAGTGCATATTAACCACTGCATTTTAATTTTGCCATCCATTATTTCGCTGCTTCTCTTGAAAAGGTGTGGTAAATATTCAGTAAGATATTGTTCCCACACGCAGCTCTGTTGTATTCTGGTGTTCTCTGGTTGGCTCTTTGTGGTGGTACGAATGGGGGATGTGTCAGCAACATAATAAATAACAAATGCTGTTTACTCTCAGCCACACACTTTATGAATGCAGACAGTGCAGTGCACAAGCGCGGAGAGAACAGAGCCAGGACTCAACATGATGGCACTGGTGCATTTTGTACACCTAACCCTTTCTATGCAAATGAACCCAGTCAGTCAGTCACAACATTTTTGACTTTTGGTTGGGCCACAGGCCTAGAAAGTTGGGGTGTGGTGGAGGGAACCATTCACGTTAGAATCGCAATTCTTGCCTGGAAGAATCAGAACCGATTAAGAAATTACAACTAGCCTTTTTTTTTTTTCACCACAGAAATATGGACCTACTGTACAAGCCAAGACTAAGACAGCATCTTGGGAAAGACCATGCTTCCAGGAGAGGCATATGTTGCTAATACTGCTATGCTAGCCAATCAAAGAGATTTCACTATGACACTGATAAAAAGGCAGCCTCTGCTAAGCTAACCTGCTTCTGAGTCCAACATACAATGGTGATAGTAAATATGCAGATTTTGGAAATGGAATAGTTGCTGTTGCTTGAGTTGCTTGTGTGTCCCTGACAGAGGAAGCGGACCACGTTTCAGTGAGTAAGCACAGCTATAGTATGCTTGTGCTGCTGGCTTTGACAAAATATATGTATGGAGAAATCTTAATCCTGCAGTCTGTTGAGGGCTAAGCACAACAGAGTTATTAAGTGATCACGCTGAGTAGCTTCTTGGGGGGAAGAGGGCTGTAGGGGGGATCTATGACATTCCAGTCCATTAAAGTTATCAAAACATACCACCACCACCACTAAATGAAATGTTACTGGTTACAGCAGCTGAGTGTACAAGTTAAAGTGTTAATATATTATAATTATTCAAGAAAAACAAATTCTAAAAGATTCTGATGGTCCTTTCTGTACGTAAATTTGCTGCTGATTCAGTGATGCTATCTTTGATAATGGTGTTCGACTGAATTTCACTGTGCTGAAATATAGCAAATATAGCATTGAGGCTTTCTGTTAAAAAGTATCTGGGTTACGCAGAAAACATTTTGAAATAATCTTCAAAAGTGGAATCATGAACGGATACATGATATGACAGATAATGAACACAAAAATGGGAATTGAAATCAGATGATTACAAAAAAAAATCCAGCCGCATTGGAAAGGGCTGTATAAACATTTCATACAGTTTGTCAAAGTTTAAGATCTCACTATTTTAGGGTGGTAGGTACTGGACAGTAGCTGGAGCTATCATGCGCAACATTGTTCAGCGAGATTTCATCTGATCCAGTATGCTGTGTCCTCAGTTCTGAGCCTCGGTTCACCTGACTGAGCTGGGATAGATCAGGTTGGGTCACTTCCTGTGTGGTGTAAAATTTGGAAATCTGTTTGATCTCTACACAATGAAAACAGTACCCACTAACTCCCAGCACTGCCAGGGGAAAGATTACATTCAAAACAGCAGATAGCATCGCCCTGCCAGCCCACATTGCCCTCACATAAACACACAGACACTTCATCATCATTCAACATAAGCAGTGATTTGAAAGTCCAAAAAAACAAACAAAAACGGAAAAAAAACTACATATATCTTGCTTCAATAATGCCCTTTAAAACCAAACAGTCTATCAACGGGAGACTACCCACACACTTGTCACCTACTCATCATGAATATATTCCATTGATGACTCGCCGGCGCAGATACAGTACTGAGTAAGAGAGACAGACAGACAGACAGACAGAGAGAGAGAGACAGAGAGAGAGAGAGAGAGAGAGAGACAGAGACAGAGACAGAGACAGAGACAGAGAGACAGAGAGAGAGAGAGAGAGACAGAGAGAGAGAGGCTTTTAGCTGGTGATTTATTGGGACAGGGTCATCCCATACACGAAAAGCCAACAACATGCTGAGGAGCCACACAGTAGCCTAAACAGGGCTACACAAACACTGATAGGGCTGCACACTGCCGGCACAGCCAGAGCAGGCTCATGTGTCGGTTACTTTGACAGGGACTGGCTCCTCTCAATAAGTACAAGTAAACAAAAAA
>OMNV01020061.1:0-10218 GCA_900303265.1 Brotula barbata
TTGTGATTAAAGCATTTTTCTCACTTGTAATCCAATAAGGAGGACGTGTGTGTGTCTGGTCAGGCCATAATGCTGCACTACGTTCCCTGTCTCCACCTGTCTGAGTGCATTCACTCACTCACTCACTCACTCACTCACTCATTCATTCACTCATTCATTCACTCACTCACTCATTCATTCACAAATTCATTCACTCACTCATCATTCATTCATTCACTCATCATTCATTCATTCACTCATTCATTCACTCACTCATTCATTCACTCACTCATCATTCACTCACTCACTCATTCATTCATTCACTCACTCATTCATTCATTCACTCATTCATTCACTCATCATTCATTCACTCACTCATCATTCATTCACTCACTCATTCATTCATCACTCATCTCACTCATTCATTCATCATTCACTCATTCATTCACTCACTCATCATTCACTCACTCACTAATTCATTCACTCACTCATCATTCATTCATTCACTCATTCATTCACTCATCATTCATTCACTCACTCATCATTCACTCACTCACTCATTCATTAATTCACTCACTCACTCATTCATTCACTAATTCATTCATTCATATTCATGTCAGCGGTGTAACCAGGCGGCCATCTTGGAGAAAACGTTGGAAAACATCCTTTAAATGTTCACGTCTGCTGATATTTTAGGCATTAAAGAGCTCTTTGGAAATACTGAGATATTTTGTATATATTTTAGTTGCAACTTTCCAAATTGTCTTCATGTTTATGTGCATTAAAACATATCTGTCTGTATGTGTGAAGATGGCTTAGTTTTTCTTACTCTTTACCCAGAGTATCTTATTCTATCTATGTAAGGAAACGAGCGTCTTAGCTTGACGATGAGGGACAAACAGTTCAACGTTTCTTCCTTCCTGAGAGAAAATATCTCTAAAATCAAAAACTGATTCATTCTGACGGAGGAACTAAACTGTCAGTGACAGAAAATGACAATGCAAACATTATGGCCAACGTCTCGATGCGTTTATTAGAGATGATACAGTGTGTTGGTGTCCTCCATTTATACAAAATAAAAAAAACAAAAACCAACAAGACAGCAGCTTTTCACTTCTCCACACCTGTTCTTTTCATTTTCCCTTTCTTCTCTTGTCCTGTTAACTCTGAGGAGAGAGACAAGTGTGTGTGTGTGTGTGTGTGTGTTGTTGTTGTTTGTCGTTGTCTTTTTCTAGTGAGGATCCGTGTCTGTGAGAGTGAAACGTGAGCCCGAGTGTCCCTCACTCAGTCAAACACACCGAGTGTGTAGTTGTGGCCCAGCTGTGACTGCTTTGAACGGTTTGATGTGAACACACACGTCACTCTGTGTGCAGTACAGCAATGGAAAATAAATGTTGGGTTAAAAGTACAAGGACAACTTTGGACATGTTTGTGTATCCTGTTTGTCCTGCAGGTGGCACTAACAAAAAGCCCTCCGTGTTCGATGACACAATTTACTGTCTGTACGGTGACAATTTTGATGAACGTTGAGGAAATTTGCCGGACTCAAACCCAAAGCCTGTAAGTTTACGTGCATGTTAGTACTTCAAATACGCATATTACATTTTTGTCTTAATTGCAGTACACATGCAGGATATGCATGTAAACTGATATCTGTCATGATGTAAGCAGAAGTCACAAAGCATCAGCTGTGTAGTCATTTACTGTCGGCACATCTGGCTCATCTGGAGAGCCAGATGTAAAACGCTCGCCAAGATTTCACTTCTGCTCACATCCTAGAGATTTTAATATTAGAATGTTAGTACACAACATGAAGTTCACTGATGGGAAGTTTAAATTGTCATGCAATCAGGTGTTGGTCAACGTGATGGTGGCAGTAAAAAATAAATTTAAAAAAGTTGGTGAGGAATCCCAACATTTTGTCCTTTGGGTACCAAACGTTTGTCCTGTAGGATGAAACCTTCAAAGTGTTTTTATAGTAATACTTTGCTGGATTAGATGGACCGTATGAAGACATTAATCATCTACAGGCCTTGGACATTGTGTAACTTTGTGTAACTGGTGCGGTTTAAGCGTGTTAAATGGTCTTAATGTTTATATCTGTCGTGTTATACGAGTTTCATGACATCAGGGATCATCAAGTGTGAAAATCTAACCGGTCATTGGAGGCGTTGAAGCCGGTCTATGGAACATTTGGTGTTTTTGTGTCTTTAAGGCAAACACACACACACACAATAACTGAGTAACCACGGTCGGTTGAGTAACACTGTTTTCATGTTAAATCAGTTTTAATGGTCAATTCATGTGAATCCGTTTTACAGTGTCTGCCCGACTGCAGATATGTGCTGACATACAGTCACTTCCTGTTAGGAAACGATGAACAGAAACACTCTTATAACCCATATTTCCTATAAAGTAGAGGTCTGTGCAGGATGGTTTTTCAATCCCACTCCCACGTGAGTATGTCCCACTCCCACCCCCAGCTTATGGACTGACATCCTGCTCTGCTTGCAAAATCTTGCAACATAAAAATAATTTAAAAGATAAAATAAAAAAATAATAACAGTTTGTAGTTTATCTGTTCCATATGTGTATACATTAAACGGGAAAGAGGCAGAGTTATAAAAGGTGAACTGTTCTCTCGGCTGACCACGTCTGCCGTTCTGCAGCGTTTCTGTGCCAAAGGGCCCAAAAAGAACAGAAAATCTGCAGGAAGTGACAGCGATCAGGGATGGGTAGATCACAGAATACATACAACGATGAACAATATACAATAAAATCTTCAGTGACAATTAAAAGTAAAAATCATTTGTCATGTGCACAGCAGCGGCCATCACGGACCGTTCCTCTTCCTAAATTCAAATCCTGCTCTGATCTTAAGAACATAAATTCATTCTGTCATCCAACCTTCTGTCATTCCTTTTCTTAATTCAAATTTTTAATGCTATCCTTTTTGGGTAATATAATTCAAATAAAAGTTAGATCTAGAGATCTTAGAGCTTTGCCACTGTCCTTAAAACTTTGATGGTTTCTGACCTTTTCAGAGTTTCTTCCTTTTCAAGGGCAAATATGAACTAAATTATAAACGTTAACCTAAAAAAATGGTTGAAAACTCATAAAGTGAAACTGAAAACATTCTATTAAAACAAAAATCAAGTAAAATGGCCCTGCTGAAGACGTACTGTTGTGACCGTGTTGTGTGAAAGTATTCATTCCTGATTTCCAGGCTTTGTGATGCAAAACAAGATGAGGAAATCACATTAAACAGCTGGAAAGGCACCGGGTATTTTCCCCACCTGTGATAAAGTACAATAAAATAATTGACTGAAAAAATATATAGTGTGACTTCCTGCCTGCACCTGCATTCAAGCATGGAACATTTGACCCACCCTGCACACTGTGCAGCGGCTCCCACAGGACTCCAGGAGGAGGGCAAACCTCTACCATACACTTTACAATCATTCTGCAGAAATGAGACGTCCGTGTGTCCGTTTGTTTGGATTCAGTCGAACTCTGAGGATCCACACGGAGTCCGGGGAGCTCCGTGTGTTTCTCTCCTCACTTTGGGGCTCTGAGTCCTTTCACGAGTAGCAAACCTGCTGTTCATCCACTCCACTGAGTCCATGACGACAGTGTGACTATGGAGGATAAAAGGTGGCTGTCAGCCCCCTCTGACACACACACACGCATACTCACGCACACACACAGACTCACACACACACACACACACACGCATACTCACGCACAAACTCTAAGGGCTGCCCAGTGTTCACCTATGATACCAACAACAAATGAGGGGGAGGAGGAGGAGGAGGAGGAGGAGGAGGAAGAGTCCGCCAGTGTCCTCCTCCAACTCTTGCTGCTACTTTCCCTGCAGCTCACCGTGCTGACCACCGATCGTATGTTGTACCTTTTATCACCACGACCTCTGGCCCCTCTTCTGTCACAGCACAGAAGCAGCACGTACAACCTTTGAAATGTTTGAACTTGTTTTTAGTGTCTTGCTGTGATTCCAAGTCAAGTAGTCCAGACTCCAGTCTAATCCACAGCCACGTTTTGGCTGCCGATTACATTCCTGGATTTCCTTTGGTGTGTCCGTCTGTCGGTCCGTCTCTGTGTTTCAGCTCCAGCTGGTACTCTGGAGTTCTTGGCGGAGCCAGGAGGGCAGCGGGTGGCCCAAACGGTTCAGCAGACGCAGCAGCTCCATGTTGTGCTCACGGTAATACTCAGCCAGAAAGGCTCGAGTCTGTGCACGCACATACACACACACACACACACACACACCGATCAAGGGAGGTCAGACGTAAAAATACCAATATATCAAAGAATTTCACATCTAAGAGTTAAACAGGAAGTAACAGGGATTTTAATCTTTCATTCCAAAATCCTAAAGACTAGTTAATTTATCATCAACATCAGCAATTATCACAATAAATCAAATATTATGCACTCATGTGATTAAAAACATTGCTGGACTAAATGTGATTCGGTTGTAGTTTCCTATAATGGCCACTAGATGTCAGTGTCACTTTGCTGTGGAAGCGTGAGGCCGTGACAGCGAGTGTGTGCCGTACCTCGGGGGTCATCTCTGGGTACTTCCTGCCTTTACTCTTCCCCAGACACTTGGACCGACCTCCTTCTCCACGCTGACACCAGAAACCTTTGCTATCATCGTACCTGAACACAACACACACACACTTCAGTGACACACTTCAGTGACACAATTTGGTCACAACAACAACGTGACCGTTCTGTAAACACAGATGACTCTAAATTGGATGGCTGTGTACCCGCTTCCTGTTTTTGTGCTAAGCTGGCGTTAGCATAAATAGCGAGGCTTGCCTATTGTAATGCCGTCTGTACAGCTGCAGCTCGTCCAGCACGCTGCCATCAGTCCTTCCTGTCTTTGTATTAAGCTGAACTAGCATTTCCTCATGCGGCCTGTGTATCTGAGAAACATTGATCTTGTGTGTGTGTGTGTGTGTGTGTGTGTGCTTGTGTGTTACATACATGAGCGCCTGCGTGTAGTTCAAGAGTGGTGTGACACTGAGGAATCTCTGAATTCCATCCATCACCAGCACTGGGTTGGAGCGCAGCAGGGCCCCGTCCACGATGTGCAGCTACAGAAACACACACAAACACGGACAAAACATGAAGAACTATCGAAGGCAGATTAAATACGTTATGAAACACAACAGAAATTGCTAGCGGGTGCATGCGTGTGTGTGGTGCCAGACATTTTAGCGAGGAGTAGCAGGAAGTACATACATTAGTCTGACTGCGAGGATGAGGAGCAGCAAACACTCCTGCACCGGTGAAGCATTGAAAGCCTGAACATGAAATATTATGCATCAGGGTGTGTGTGAGTTTTTTCAGTGTGTGTTACCTGGCTTGGCTGGTAGTGCTGCAGCCAGCGCTCCAGGTGAGTGGAATAGAATCCAGGATTAAGGCAGCGTTTCTGGAGAGCCAGCAGGTCTCGGGGAGCCGAGGGACTCGCAGTTACGACCGCGTGGAAGCTGTTATTGAGGGCTGCAGGGTCCTGGTGGGCCCTCTGGTGCTGCGGACACAAACACAGCGTTGAACTGAGACCTCATCTTGGTTTTGTGGTGTTGTTTGGTGATTGTTCTCCAATCATAATCTTTTCTTTTGAGGGTAATCGTTAGTCTTAGCACGCTGGCTTGTTGTGTCGTCTCGAGCCGATGGGCCGAGTGAGCTAATACTTAGGATAGAACGGCAAACAATCCATCGATTGATCCGTGTCTCCATGATCTGTCTGGTCCAGTACTCGTTTTTCAAAGGCAGCCTTGTGTCTCTGTGAATATTTAGGCACTCATTTATTTTATGTTTTATATTTAATTAGCATAGATCACTTTGTAGAAATCTCAAAAAAACCTAAATCCACTAAGACACGATGTTGTAGGACAATAAAACGTGGAAACTTCCAAGTGCCTGAATACTTTCTGTTGACGTGGAGGAGAGTCGATAATAAAAGGACCCTCTTTATTACCAGTGTGTAAGTGGAGTGGAGCTGCAGAGTGGAGCTGTGGTTCCACCCCAGGACATACACCTGAACAAGTCCACCCTGAGAGGGCGGGGGGCTGCCAACAACACACAACACACTGACCGAATGAACAGACTAACACTATATATATATATTAAATAAAATAAAAAAGTAGCTTTTCTTGTGTTTTGTTATTATTATTTTTATTATTATTATCAGCTACTGGTCACTGGAATTTCCTTTGGAATGAATAAAGTCTGTGTGTGTGTGTGCCTGTCTGTCTCTGCCTCTGCGTCTGTCTCCGTCTGCCTCTGGTCTTACCTGGTACCAGGAGTAGGCCCTGTCTGATGGGTTGATGAGCACAGCCAGGATTTTGGCTCTGGGCAGCAGGGCAGCCGCTCTCTTAGGGGTCACCTCTGTGTCAAAATAGTTGGCACTCTTCTCAAACATGAAATCTGTGCTGACATTCGATGGGAATGGGAAGAAGTCCATGTACCTGAGGAAAACACACACACACACCTGTGGTTACACAGACCTGCTGGAGATTTCTCTAAAGTTGATTGCAATTTCGTTTGCCTGCATGTGTTGTTTACTTTTGTAGCCTTTCTGACAGGTGGAGCACTGACGTAATAGAATTTAACTTTTCAGTTACATGACACAAATACATTACATTCCTTTCATTCTGTCCATTTTTTGAAACATGTTCAGTTATTTTATGACTGTTAAACAAACAAGAGATCCGAACTGCAGACATTGTTTTATGCTGTTATTTGCATTTTATCTAATTAGACTGCAGGACGTTTAACAACTATCAGTGCAAATAATTTCCACTGGACTGCAGAGTTAGAGGAGCCACGATTCTATCTATAAGAACCTGGTAAATACCATATAAAACATTGTAGGCACTGTGGGACCTGTGCTCTTGTGTGGAACCTATTACCTTTTACAACCTTTACATTTTCAGATCGTTTTGCAATCTGAAAAAAAAATCCAACATACAGCCTGCAAAGCCCGACCCCAAACAGGAACATTGTGCCAAGGCAGGTAGTGTTTTCACCTCTGTATGTGCTTGAATTAAATGCATACACAATTTTTTTCTTGCCTTTGTCCACACTCCCCCTCTCCCGTTTGCAGGTAATGTTATGTATTGCTGCATTATGTTTACCAGTCAATTCCATTGTTATAGTTTGCCCCGTTGAAGAACTGGATCTCCTCAAAGGTGACAGAGCTCGGGAAGGAACTGGTGATGGCTGGGTGGAGGCTCAGGAACAAATGAAGCGCTGTAGTGCCTTCGGGGAAACACAAAGAAGTTTAGAGATTGTGGAGAGGAGAAACAGAGAGAGAGACAGAGAGAGTGAGGGAGGAAGAGACAGGGGAAGAGAGAGAGACAGAGAGATAGAGAGAAAATCGGTGGGGGGAGGGGGAGACAGAGAGAAGGGGAGAGAGAGAGAGAGAGACAGAGAAGAAGGGGAGATAGAGAGAGACAGAGAGACAGAGAGTGAGAGAGAAACAGAAAGGGGGAACTCTCTGTCCCTTTCTCTCCCCTTGTCTGATTCTGATGACAGATCGTCTTACCTGCTTTCTGTGGCCCAACAATCAGGAACTTTGGTAATCGATCACAGGTCTTCTCTTTAGACCAGATGTCTTTGTGTCTTTTGTCATGACACGGATTCTGGAAAACGTTTCATTTTATTATTAACAAAACAAAGAAACGACACGTTAAATCAGTTTTCATTCTGTTGATCAGGGCTGTCTGTCAATCATTTTGACTATCAAACAAGCTACAGATTCTTTCAATGAATAATCGGGTATTGGCATTAAATGACATCTTAAAATCTTCATTCATTCTATATCTGTGTATCCTTGTCAAAGGGGGCGCCGCCTGCTTGTATAAATTGCTTATTTTAAGACAGAGCAGTAAATGGTGTCCCATTGTTACTTTGAGATGTGATGATGTTTCCATTTATGTTCACAGCTGGATTGTTATGCTCCCTGTTATTTATTCATAAAATACAAACTCAAGAGCAACGTGGAAATAAGATAACAGAATCAAGTTGTTGTCTAAGCTTCGTGTGTGCAAGATAACGTCAGTGTTACAACTCTGTTGTGTTTTGTCTACTGTGAAGTAGACTGTGGAAATTATCTTGGCGCCAATTGGGTACTGTGTTTCCAATAGCGACCAGGCAGCCCATAGCACTCTTCCAGCCAGGCGATGCCAACCTCTGCAGATGGCCGGATTCACACTTACTGCGCTGCGGCAGACGCCTCCAACTGGCGTCTATGTCAGTTTATAGTTAATACATTTAAACAGAAATCTGTTTTCTGGAACAATCAATTAAAATATTATTTCCACTAGAATTTGGAGTTAAAGTTTCACACACCAATTCTAATGCAGCAGCAAAATCCTGAAGCTCATACAGCTGAAACAACCGTAGAAAAGCTTGACTTGAGTTTCTATTTTAGTCTGACATTTTAACGAGGAGGACATGAAAGAAGAAAACATATCATCGTCATGCTTTTATGGACATTACTGCTGCTTGGGCCTGTTTTACTGGTTTATGTCATTTTTAAAACAAACATTTTTGTAAGTTCCCATACAATCACAAAGCTGACCTGCCACAGGGGATCTCTCTCCTCTGGGAAGATGTGGAAGTATTTCTCAGCCAGCTGCACAGGGGGGACTGTCTGCAGCCTGAGGTTAGTCCAACACTGGACAAACTTCACCAAAGACTCAAAGGTGTAGAGGCCAAGCCGATCATTGCCATAGTTTGATAGGTGGGTCATGAAGATGCTGATCTGGAGATTTAAAGGTCGCAGCGTAACTCACCAGGACCAGGAAATCAAAATCATAATAACTGACATTTCAACTTAACCATTTTGTTTGGATTTGAATTCCTTGGATTGGTTTGTTTCATGAAAAGTAAGTAAAGTCACATTTATAATTCCATACACCAGTGTCACCTTTAAGTTGTCAGAATGTGTATTTTTTTCTGTTTTAATGGTGTGTGAGAGCTCATACAGGGTTGAGGAGGACCGTGAGGAAGAGTTCTCCTCCTCTGATGCTCTTGTCCAGCTCCTTGGAGCCTCCTGGGTATTCATGATAGAAGATTGTGTGGGTGAACAGACCACATGTCTGTCTCGGTAACACCTGAAACATAGCACACCACAGACTGTCAGGTTTGGAGTTTGCTAATGTGGGTTTTCTTTCCCCACTTTGGATGAAGTGTGTGACTATTTCAGCTTTCGGAATCATGAGGTATATTTGAAACAGCAGTACGCATCAGATGAAACTATGAGCTACATATTCTCAGAGGTTTAAAACCAAACGGAAGGGAACTATCACTGCACCATGATACCATGATAGAGCTTTTCAGGAAGTGAAAGCTGCCAGAATCAGTCATACACAATATACCCATTATATTAGCACAAATGCTCTTATCTGGAAAATGCATGTAAAAAGTGAAACTTTACTGTAAATACTGAGGAAGTAAAAGAGAAGTGTGAGTGAGGGGAAATCTGAGCTCTGCTTGGTTAACGTAGTAGTTTCAGTCAGGCTCAGAAATTCTTTGAATATAACAACATATGGGAACAGGAGAATGTTACACTGCAGGAGCAAATACAAACATGGTGACATTTCCTAAACAGTCACTGTTAAAAACAACATTATTGGATTACAACAGATGTAAAAAAGGCAAGTAGATTTCATGAAAGGATCAAGATCTCTGTGATGTTTGAGGAGTAAACCTGCCACTGGGTTCAATGTGTGGTTCCATCCTTGGAATGAAACAGTGAGATCATTTTTGGGCATAAAGGCTTTTTGCTATATCACTGACTCACTCACTCACATAGTTCCGTCTGAGGCTAATGAATCTCGTAGTCCCACTTCATTAATTGTCTAATGGTTGTACAGTTCAAACCCTTCCACTCCTGAATAAATCTAATGATGTACTACATCTAAGGTCCTCCACAGCCAAGTCTGCAATACAGTTGTGTAATGTGTGTACCGCATCAAGGAGGCTTGTGTAATTTCAGCAGTATTAACCGTCCTGCACACTCATCATTGTGTGGAACATCAAGTCTTCATTTGTCTGGATTGTTGGGAACAGCTGGGCCAATTTGAGAGACGTTACATTTTACTGCTGTCCCATTTGCTGCGACGCGATACAACAAAGGAGAATGGCATGTGATTTGTGATAATTAAAAACCTGTCAGCAGCACTAGAGCTGTCCACAAATACC
>OMNV01020062.1:0-10133 GCA_900303265.1 Brotula barbata
TGATTCATCCAATAGTTGTTGATGCCAGTCACACCCTCACTAAACTACTCATCAAGTATCATCAAGGATCATCAAAGATCATCAAGGATCATCAAGGATCATCAAAGATCATCAAAGATCATCAAAGATCATCAAGGATCATCAAGGATCATCAAAGATCATCGAGGATCATCAAGGATCATCAAGGATCATCGAGGATCATCAAGGATCATCAAAGATCATCGAGGATCATCAAAGATCATCAAGGATCATCAAAGATCATCAAGGATCATCGAGGATCATCGAGGATCATCAAGGATCATCAAGGATCATCAAAGATCATCGAGGATCATCAAGGATCATCGAGGATCATCAAGGATCATGCCTCCTTCACCCAGGTCAGTGAAGAGGACGACAGTATGAAATCCTTTATGTCCAAGGTGCCAACTTCAAAGGGGGGAGCCCCGAATTGCACCAAGCCTTTTCCAACATGGCTCCTGATCTCCAGCACCTCCTACAGGATCAATAAATCACATTCCACTTCAGCCCTCCGAGCGCCCCACACTTTGGCGGCGCTTGGGAAAGGGAAATAAGGTCTATGAAGGATGCCCTTCGTCTGTCCCTGAGCCAGTCCTTCACACCTTTGTCTTTTTCCAGGTTCATCTCAATTAACTCCATCCATGCGTGTCCTCCAAAACAATCACAATAGCATCAAGTGTGTGTTGGGTTGAGAGTATCTGGGACACGAGATGAGCAACTGACATTCAACTCTAAGAATGAAAGTGGTTTGGACCTGATGTTAAGCATGAAGCTGGTGGGTTTCAGGCCCATAACAGCCCCTGGATGTTTCTAGGAGGATGAATTTCCTCAGTTAACTGTAAATCCAATAAAAAAAAATAGAAAATGTCTTGTTCTGCTTTTTTAATATTGTTAACATAACCCCATTCTTATTTAATCAAACAATAATATAATAAATAACAATTATATTTGAATATAATCAGTGTAATTTCCGTTTCCCTCTCCTTGATCTTCATGGGAGCTCTGACTACCCATCTTTAAGGATCATTATCTCTGCTCTGAGGGTGGAGCAGAAATAAAACAAGGTGATCCTACTCTGTTCCTGGTTGGATGATGTCACTCCTAACAGACTGCACTGACAAATCATCACAAGTCAGGTTTGATGAGCTATTGTATACTATGAATTGTATAGAATCTCTGAAATGATGTGTTTGGTCTCAACAGTAGCTGTGTTAATCAACAGAACATTATTGATTTCTAACACGAGGCAACAACATCATCAGGCCATCGTGGACTTTAATTAAGATATATTTTGATGTATTTTAAGCAGAAATGACACAAAAAGTGCAATGAAGCGGGACACAGGGTGATGTTATTGACTGTGGCGTTGATACCCTGACTCAGCAGGCTTTAATGTTGACCTGATAATACAGGAGAATCAATGTAATAACTTGTTTCACTCCCAAGTTATGTCCAAATGAAGATTTGTGGCACAGACTTGTGTGTTCATTTAAGGCTTCATCTGTGTTTTTCGTCTCAGGTTATAAAGCTTTACGATTAACAATAGCAATGTCAATTAGACTGCACTGTCCTGACAAGACACTCGGGTTATTTTTCAGGCAAGGAAAGGAAGAGATCCACACCAGATACGGTGGCTCCTCCTATACGGTGGGATCTATTTTGAGGTACTGAAGTGTGAAAAAGGTTTGGCAACCCTGGGCACATATGAGCCTTCTGCCTCCCTCAAAATCCCTATTTAGCCCCAGATTATAACTCTATGCCACTTTAAATGGAAGATGAAGCCAGAGGAGCTCACTGAGTTCATCAGTAAATGAAAAGAGAATCTGTAAATGTGGATCCCCTTATTGTGCTGAACCACTCTGTATTTCTGCGTTAATTCATGGTTGTGACTATTCTTTTGACTCGCATCAACTATTTTGTTCCCTCCTGCTGTCAGTCGCTGCTGTGCATCATTTTAACACGGATGTCATCTCTGCAGAATGAACATGAAAATCAAAAATAACACCTCTTTCATCACAACTAAATTAATCCACTTTGTAAGGGTGTACCTTTACAAACAAAAATAAACACAATGCAAAAATAAAATACCGTGTACAAATACAAGTACAAACATCATGTGGCAAGTTAAGTGGCTTTCCGGTGTTCTCATGATGCTGTCATACTAAGAGGATGTGGTAGCTCCCACACTACTGCTCATCTGGGCACTCCATGGCTCAACAGGTTAAAACACACGCCACATACTGCAGCTGCACAGGCTCGACTCCGTCCAGTGCACCTTGCTGCGTGTCAACCCCCCTCTCTCTCTCTCTGGCCTGTCCTTCCTGTCTGTCTCTACTCAGACTGAAGCAGAAATTGTTTTTACTATTTACCACTGAAATGAGGAGCTGTGGCTGACAAACAACAGAGACTGTCATGTAGTGTTTGAATCGTTTATTTGATCTGTAACAGCGTGTTGTACTGCAGCCTGATAGTAAATGAGAGCGTGATCATGACATCACAGACTAAGACTAATGTGAGGTGGTGAAGGTATAACGCGTGATGTGGTGGTATGCTTCACCAGGACGCAGGAGACAGTCCGGAAACGACGGCTGAAAAGAGACACGCACACACAGAGACACACACGCACACACAGGCAGACGCACACACACACACAAACACACACACAGGTTTTGGATTTACATGGAGAATTGTGGGTTTTGATTGTAAAAAAAAAAACCTGAAGTGACCAACAACCATGTGAAGTATAATTAGTCCAGTTAGGAGTGAAAAACATAAAAATAAAAGCGGATGACAGTAAGGTTTTCATCATTGATCATTTGTTCATAGAGATGACAGTAAACTGTGGCATTTCACCTGATTGACAGCGTCGGGCCAATTCTGCGTCTCCAGACAGAAGGAGCAGTGCTTCCTGTACTTAACTCCTCCCTTTCCTGCCACAGAACCATCCAGAAAGTTGGCTGTGTAGAACTGCACTCCTGGTTGGGTAGTTGAAACCTCCAAGACACGCCCACTGGCTGGGTGACACACCCTGCGATGAGATTGGGGTTGAGGGTGTATTTGTATCTGTGTGTGTTCTCCAAGGCAACTGCCTAAGTAGCCTGATGTGTGCGTGTGTTTGTACCTAGCGGTGTGTCTCTCTGTCCAGGCATCTCCCGGTGACATCAGACAGAAATTGTGATCAAATCCCGGCCCTGGAACTTCTTTCAGCTGAGATCCAATCAGAACTGGCTTCCTGAGGTCAAACGGTGTCCCTTCCACCGCTCTGATCTCTCCTGTAGACGGACAGGTGCAGCGCCATTTTCCATCACGGCGGAACAAGAAGCATATGAGAAATTCAAAGAAATTATTAAAGCCAAAGGCCGTGCTGCTAAGTGGCCAAAACACAGAAAGGAGAACCTAAATGTGGTTAGGGGACTACAAAGTTGACATTATTGTTCACTAGAGTAGGCCATCATTACTTCTGCATTTATCTCAGATCAACAAAGCACAAACCCAAGGAGAAACCCTCTCAGGGCTGTGTGGCCTCTTGTATTTCCTGACACAGAGAGCTGGTTCTCTTTAGTGCGGCACAGAGGAAGATGTTTCCCCTCCAAATGAAGCGGTATCTCTCTATAAGGACAGGTTTGGGCCACGCAAGAGGATCTTCCAGATGGCGTTTCTTTGTAGTTCTCTTCATATTATTGAGGCACCAACGTCTATAGAGTTCTCTGTCTTTGCAGAATGGAGGGGCCGTGGCTGGGTGGAGTCTCTGAAGTCACAGCGTTTAAAGCTGACATCTAATCCTGTTTCCCAGCTGGTACACAAACATGTTGCTGTGGCAAGAACAGACACATCCAGGATCAGGACACACCATCAGGTATTACATCTGGCCAAGTCCTTAATCCAAATATGAAGAACACCTGAATCCAAAACCCGATGAGTCACATCCATGGTTACGCGAGGAGAAGTTCAGTCATGAAGCTTCATCATCTCCACCTGATCGATTAACTGACGCAACGCAAAGACGGCACGGATCTCTCACACATTTCTCATTGGATTGTACAACTTTTTCACCTCCCCTGCTGATACTCCACAGCTTCTTCATTTTCAAGCTCCCACATAACATGTTACATACAATTACAGCATTCCAAAACATCACTTAACACACCTGACAGGGAGCACGTTGGTTTCCAAAAACCTCAAATCTCCCATCATTACTGCAGCACCTCAGCCTCAGTGTTGGAGGAGACGGTGGTGTGACGTAGCATAAGAATCATTATCACTTCACTGGGACCCTGTCATTTATCTTTTTACTCTCTCCAGGCAGCTCTGCCCCGCTAACTGTGCTGCTTTGGAAAGACAGCGACACTGCAGACAGATCCCAAAACTCAAAGCTCGTCTCAGAGTCGTGTCACAATCGGACTACATCCAGACTAAGCTGGATGAATCTGAAAACCCATCTTTTCTCCCAGTTTTTATCTCTGTTTTTGCATCGTGGTATAGATGAGGGAAGATGGGGAGATTCCAAAACACTGACGTATGATCGTCATGCCATTCTGTCATGTGATTCTTGATTTGATCAAAACAACCAACACGGTGGGCGACGTGGTGCAATTGTTCCTCTCCTGGTCTACAATCAATGTGTTATTGCCGGTGACAATAGTCTTATATAATATGAGCAGTATTCCAGCAGAGGAGACACGCTTTATATTAACGTTGGACTAAACTGGCAAAAAGTGAGGTGGAAATGACACAAACATGTTCACTTTGGATGGGACCCGTCAACCTTTCTAAAACGCTGTGAAAATGCGGTTGTGGACAGAGACCATTTTGACATCTAAAACCATATCTAATGCTGAGTCACTGCTCTCAGCCATGGACCCTGTAAGGAGGAAACAGACCGACCGATACACTGACCATCGAGCTCATACATTTTACATGGTGAGGAAAACCAGAGTTCCTGGCAAGAGAGGAACAAAGTGCATGCAGAAAGAATGAGGGATGTTTAAGATTAGGAAGAGAAGCCACTGCTTGTCATCATTAAGACGTGACTGCACATCGTCATCGTTTGTCTATCGTGTCCACCTCAGAGCTTTGGCACACTATGGAAGAATCACAGGTTAGGATCACTAAGCAGGACCAAAAGAGGAACTTTTGGTCTGATCACTGCATTGGGTCAGAACCAAGATTTATCAATCAATACTAAAGGAGGCACAAGGAAAAAACATCTATTTCATGGACAAAAAGAAGCAGACTCTGACAACGTAGGCTGTTGACAGCATCCTAACTGGGACACAGGATGAATTGTCTCTGATCTGATGTAACTCTGTGCTTGTCAGAGTGCAAATAGACCTTTTGTGTAACTCAACGTCAAAGTCACCATTAACGTATAACATACTTGTGCTGTATGTGTCAGGTAATTGTAACACAGATTCACTGCTAAAAATAAGCTGTCATTGACTTGTCTGTCTCCGGGGAAACCAGGGCTAATTAGCCAGAGCAACGAGGATGTTAACTGACAAATGACTGAGTCGCCTGTGTGTGGACGTAACGGCTCGGTTTGGACGCAGCTTACCTGTAGGAATGGATGTGTCATCCACAGGCAGGAAGGACGGAGCGCTGATGGACACCTCATGGTCGTAGATATCAGCTGCAGCCTACACACATTCATATGCAGATGAGTCAGTCTAAGACACGCACACACACAGGCACACACACACACACTCGTGTTTCCTATCCTCTCTACATTAGCAGCCACTTTGTTATTTTTAGGTTGTATTTATAGGATGATGATGTCACTCTGTTCATCCATCTAAAGGGCCGATTGTTATGTGCAGCAGAGAATTAACCCGTCATATTTTTAAAAATGCACTTGCTTTTCACCAATAAAGATCAAGTAAGGGGAACAAATGTGTAAAAAACTTCCTAGGTTTGTCTTAAAGCTAAAAGCATGTACTGTAGCTTCCATATGAGTTTGCACAAGTGCACTCGGTCCAGCTTCAGTGGATCAGCAGTATGGTCGATGCCTAGCATCTCAACAAAAAGGAGTTAGTCACAGCCCTTCCAAATCCTCTACACTCCCAAATGCTCTGAGGTTTTGGCATCTGCTCCTGGTCTCTGCTTTGGCTGTGAGCTACCTTTTTTCTGGAGCTTCACATTTCACCTCCTGAAGCACAGTAATCCTGCTGTCAGTCAAAGTCATGCAGTGGGGTTTCTACCTCACTGAGACAGGAATGACGAGAGTCCACCATAAACTGCAGAGTGCTCACAGAAGGGTAAAACTAGTTCCCATTAGAATCAATGAGCTCGACCACAGAGGAGAGGGAAGCTTCGAAGTCCCCATCAGCATTTAGGGGTGATGGAGGATCATCTTTCTCTGTCACTCTTGACACAAACTACGCCTCCCTAACATTCCCAAATGTCTCCCGAGTGGTTCAAAATAAAAACAACACAAACTAAACTAAAAAGTAAAGTAGAGCCCAAATATGCTGTTTGCTAAATTACTCTAAAGAAATAAACAGGAGCTCGAAGGAGCGCGTCTATTTGCCTTGTTTAAAAAAATGTTTGGCGTGTATCTCCAGAACACCTCGTCAGCTCACAGAGCCTTATGACTCATAGAATTTGGTGCTCCACCAGAATCCAGAAATTCACCTCAATGTGTGAAAAAACTTAGCGTGTCCACTCATGCTGCTGGTAGATTATCATCAGGATTGAATGAAAAACTGTGTGCGTCTCCGTAGAGATGCGAGGCCTGGGGCATAAATAACAGCAGGGGATCAGAGGAAGGGTCCCTATTGGACAACTTGGGGACGAGAACAGATTGGTTAACCTCTGGGTCATGACGCGTCCCTCTTCAGGCTCGTGCTGATGGAAAATCCAAACACCACAGGCAGCATGTGTAGGCTGATGTTCACCATTAAGATAAACATGATCTTCTACTCTACAATCCAATACTACAGACAGACTTATTACTCTGCAGCACACAGCATCAATTTCAAAAGTCCGACTTAACTCAAATGTTGGTTTATCTTTTCCTCCGGTTTTTCTTTCACCTTTTTGGACAACAAACAGTAGTGAGAGAATCATGGCTCCTTACCTGTCCAGCCAGGTTGAAGTAGGAATGGTTGGTGAGGTTGATGGGGGTGGTTTTGGTGGAGCGTGCTGTGTATTCAGCAGTCAGCGTTTCCCCCTGCACATAATGGTATCAGTTACACGACACTTCACCTAATGTGCTATATGACTCCTGTTAAGAACTTCAGAACATCTACGATTGCCCTCACCCCTGGAGGGGCAGAGAGAAATAAACGGCTTTGTGTGCCTTTCCGTTTGTGCGCATAACTCAAAAATGATGATCAGATTGGCTTGGAATTTTAACACAAGCTGGTAAATGTCCATATCTGCTCCGACACCAACTCAGAGATGATCTGAATCTGGATTCCAGAATTCTTCACCATTGAGAGATAGGGCCAGTTCTGCCATTTTACCCTCTATGATAGACCCAGCTAAAAATGTTAAAAAATAGAATGTCAGACTTTTGATCTGATGGACCTGGTTCGAGTCTGTGCTCCAACAGAGCCGCACCAGGGTCACAATGAAGTGCTGAATGTTAGGTTTATCTATTAAAAACTTTATTTATCCTTCTATAGATTGGTTGCCCGCCTTATATAATGGAGCAGAAACAGTGAAGTTGGCTGCTCTCCGTGTTTGTCTGGAGGGCTGTGAGGGCTGTTTTTTTTTTGTTTTTTTTAAAATCCTGCAATATCTTCTTGGCTATACAGACATGGAGAGTGTTATTTGGTCTGTATTGTGGTCAGCATCAGGTGTACCTGTAGAGTGTAGGTGACCGAGACCTGCACCTCTCCAGGATAACCCTGGTCTCCATCTGGACTGGTCAGACTTAACTGCACACCACCCTCCACTGCTGCAGCACTCCAGATCGCCTGCAGAGGAAAAAGGTTGACTTGTGGTTGTAACAACAGTTGCAAGTAGTCTTTGTGAATCCTTGTTAAGTCCTTGTTAAATTCAAAATAAGCAACACTCCAGTTCATAAAGTGGGGCAGAAGCCACGCAAACACAGCAAATGACTCAAAAGGAGCAAACAAGAGCTAAAGTCAATGTGGGACAGTCGGTCGGTAGGCTGTGCAAAAGCAAAATGCATCATATCAAAATTAGGAAAGCTGAACAGCCAGAAGACATCTGATAACCGGTGTTAGTCCACTTGAACGGTCACTCCTTACTCAACTTTGAACTTTGCGATTGTTCAGCCTTCTCGTAGGCTGATAAGACTGATAAAATAAAGGCTGGCCTCGAACGAATACTGACGTGGACAGTGGACACACAAAAGAAAACTGAAGATTACTTTTTTGGTGACAACTTTAATGCTGCTTTATTGACTGTTAAGTTATAATTTGCGTTTATTCAGTTTCTTTAAGTTCAGTCTCAGTTTGCCTGCTATATCGAGATGTACTCAAATAAATTCTACAGATATATGAAAACCTTTGCTGTGGTCGTATACTGTAGGCTGCTCGTTTGCTAAATCAGTTGAAGTTCTACAGAGGCTGCTCCTCAAAGCTGTCTGATTTTGGTACCATGGTCTTTCACAGCAGTTTTTATTCAACCAGAACGGTTCTCTGTAAGAAATTCTCCTTGGTCGTCACCATGAAATGTTTCTGTGAGTTGATATACAAACTTGTATCAACCAAATTCCTGCAGGAAATTCATTGGGAATATTCATTATATATAAGATATGTACTTTTATCACTACATGTAATACATGATTTATCTTCATGCCATGCCGTTTTTTAATTTATTTAACCCAGTTACAGATATTATTGATGACAGACTGGTGGTTTTAGAATGAAAGGGGAGAAAATGAACAAATAACAAAGAGACAGAAGAGGTGTGAATAGACAGAAATGATCCGGTATAATG
Organism: Brotula barbata; assembly: GCA_900303265.1. Classification (NCBI taxonomy): domain Eukaryota; kingdom Metazoa; phylum Chordata; class Actinopteri; order Ophidiiformes; family Ophidiidae; genus Brotula; species Brotula barbata. Next base: position 8,929 of record OMNV01020062.1, read on the forward strand.
TCTCAAGTCCACTGGGTTGTGATCAATAAGAATCATAAAGTCCGCAAGAGAGAAAGAGAAATAAATTCACAGTTCAGATCAATGACCTGTTTTATGTCCCGTCTTTACTCGGAGTAGATGAGTAGGAAGGTTACTGTTGGTCATGTTTCCATTCAGTTTCAACATGAAGCTACTGTCAGCTTTTCTCCTCTATTACCATGGTGAAAACCTCTACACTGGTGGTGTCCAGGGTGTCTTACCTTATTGAAGCCTCTCAGGCCTCCATGTAATGCATTTGGTCCATTGTTGATGTCCAGCTGGTACTCTTTTCCCTTCACTATGAAGTGTCCTCTTGAGATCCTGTTGGCCACTCGACCCACCACAGCTCCCAAATACCTCGTGTCTGACACATAACCTGACATAAAGAAGACGTGCCGTTACACACTGCCTGCAATCAATCAATCAATCAATCCGTCAGTCTCTTTATCAAATTATAGTTGACTGATATGTCCGTTCCGTCTCTTGTATCAGCAGTAAATTTGACCATCGTTGTATGGGTCTGGGGGCGATGGTCCTCATGATAAATGCAGCTTCATGCAGCATTATAACCATCATGCAGTGGTGAAAAATATGGATGGATAAATGGAAGTTTGGGAAACCATCCAGCAATATGCTGTAGTGTTTTTGATTTGGCAGTGGCACAGGATGTTTTGTGCCTGCTACTATATTTTATTTTTCATTGAGTGCCTTTCCATTTCAGTTAGTGTTTGAACAAAGACTGTATCAACTTAAGTTAGTAAAACCGACCATGTAGAAAACCTTTTGAAACATAAACAGCTTTAAATTTTGGTGACAACTTAGAACAGAAATACTGGGATTTTTCACAGTCATAAGGCAGAATGACAATTAATTCATACGTATGCATATATATATACAGTATATATATATCCAGTACTGGTCAAGAGTCTTGGTCAGCCCCATCAAACCTGGTGTTTGGTGTTCTTTTCCCAGCAGTCATTCTTACAGTAAATAGTGATGAAAGTAGAACAAATCCAGGTGTTATCAATGACATTAATTAGGGCTCCATTCCATTTAGGATGAAGGGAGCCTGGTTCAAAGAGGGGTCACACTAAATCCTGGACCCTTTAGCCACACACATTTCCTGTATTTTCTGGTTTGATTCTAATAAAGAGATAGATAGCATTGATAAAACAAAAAATCTAATG
>OMNV01020062.1:19397-47875 GCA_900303265.1 Brotula barbata
GTCCATGGTCTTCAGTCCAAAATGAATCTCATCACTTTGCTGAGCTCCTACAGGGAATTGTTGTTAGGCCCAAAGAGAGCTGCCAGACCCAGAGGTTCACTGCTTGTGTCTGTCTCTGGCTTTGTCTTTTTAAAGAGCGATGGAAGGTTCCGGATATGGACCTCCTTCTTGAACTGTTGACACAAAGCTTTCTGTTGGTAGGGGACAGACAGACAAAAGGTTAAACTACAAATTTGATCAAGGAATGGGCATAGTAATATTTATGTTTACGGCACTACATCATCATCTACATTGAATCCTGTACACACACTGTTGAGCATTTTTAACCCTTCGGAAAGGACATGAGGAGTTCCACTCATCATCGTTACGTGTACGGCCACAGAGGAAGTCAGACAACTGAAACTTTGCCTTCTAGTGGCAAAAAGTAGCATTACCCCGACAGTCCCCGCAACCAGCTTCTTGAACTGGTCCCTCCTCTTCTTCTCTCCGAGTTTCTGGGGGTTGGGATCCATGAGTCTGTGGTCATACTGTTCCAGAGCCTCCACGCTGATGTTAGGGATCTGCATCATGACTGCTTTTAGCTCCATGTAGCGGGGCCGCTGGGACAGACAGGATGAGGATGGGATTAAACACAGGGATCGCACAGGTCTACTGATTTTGTACCCCGAGAAAAAGCTCACCAGGTTCTCATAGATGAGCATGGCCAGATGAGTGAGGGTGGTGTTACAGAATTCATGCTGTCCGTGCATCTCCAAGCCCCGCAGGACACTGGTGAAGAACCAGGTCACAGCCTCAGGTAGGAGGTTACCTCCCACCACCTGGAGATGGAGGACAACGTCAATATTAATGACAAATTCCTTAAGACAACAGCAAATGTGCTATTCAATCCAAAATGAAATGTTCTACAAAGTACTGCTGAAGAGAACATCAACAATGACACAGAACAGGATGGATTCAGCCCGGAGAGAGAGAGAGAAGCGACTTAATATTTGCACTTTATGGCATCGAGAACACATTTGTCTCCATCCATTTCATGGACCCCCAGGAGGCGTTCCACAGTGTTCACAGGAAGAGCCTGTAGAAACTGTTGAAAGGCTATAATGCCACTTTTACCCAATCTTCAAATTTGCTGGTTTCCTGGGCTTCTTCTCAGTCAGCATCACATAATACAGGCGAGCTGTAGTAATAAATCACCACTGATTGGTCTTGGTGGTTTAAAAGCTCAGTCACGTAATCTGTGCTGTGACGTCACACTGATTTCTTCCAATCAAAAACTTTCCTTCAGGTCTTTTTTGTGTGTTTGTGCACATCGGTCCGTTACTAATGAAGGCGTTAAGGTTATTAAAAAGTCGCCCCACTGAAAATGTCAAACACTACTACATTAAAGAAAGTAGATCCATGACATCTGCCTGCCGTTTGTTTCCGTGTACCTGCCGCAGAAGGTTCCAGCAGACCGTGGACGCAATGCGGTGACAGTTGGTGGCGTCCTTCCACGACAGAGAGGTGAAGGAGATGTTCAACAGTGTCATGTAGACATTCTGGACGGGGGAAACAAGACGCTGTAAAGCTCATTCAAATTACAAGAGAGCGTGCACAAAATGACGGCGAGCGATGCGTGCGAGACCGACCTCGTGTTTCATTAAGCATTTCCCCAGATCGGTCAGCTCCTCTGTGGGCTGGTTCGTACACACAGGCTGCACCGAGTCCATCATCATGTCGTCTTCTACGGGTACACATCGCTTTGTTAAAGGAAACAACAGAGAAGTAAACTGAGCTAAGATTCAAACTTCCTCATTTGAGGCTCACCTTCCATTTCTTCCTTATTCGCCACCGGTTCAGCCACTTTTTTTGAAATGCAGCTGACAGCTGGAAGAAAGCACAGCAATGTTGTGATGAATGAGAAATAAGACAAGAGTAACATTTATACTTGAACCCCACAGCTGTTCTGTGTATGAACATGTATTTAATGCTGAAACTTACTGAGCAGGTCCAGCACCTCCCTGGTTAGTAGGCGCACCAACTGCTCCTCCAACATCTCCTGCGTCACCTGGCTCTCCTCACTCACCACTCCCTCCTCATCCTCACCACTGAACACAAACAATGAACCGATCGTCATAAACTTCACAGAGCCAATACGCAAATCACCATATGGAAGGACTTTACGGAAATTACAGTGAGCAAATAAAACACCCTCAGAGACACGTACGGATCCCTACAGTAACACACTTACCTAGCAGAAGTCCTCTGGTTGATGACCAGCCATTTGTTGTTGAGCCTCTGTAGTACAAAGCAGAAGAGAAAAGCAGAGAGAAAACAGACAGCGATCAGCCACGCCTCATTCCCACAGTGTTGAGATGTGCTGTGAAGATTCTGACCTGCAGCATGTAGGCAAACAGGGGGCCCAGCAGGGGCGAGAGCAGACTGTCAAAGTACTCCTGAGGACATGACAGCACCAACTGCTTCACAAACAGACGTGACGGAGTTAAGGAAACGCCATGGTACACAAATTTAAAGTCACACAGAGCTGATATCATTTTAGTAGGAAACACGGAGCTCCTGTGAGCATGAGCCCCCCCCCCATTCTACCCTCTATTTTAACCTACTTTTACTTTACTACACACACGTAACACAACAGAGACATGTCAACATACACATGAACAGCAGATTATATTAAATGACTAAATGAATGAATCAACGAAAAAGTTCAGAGCAACTCTTTAAGACCAAAAGTGAGCAACATTAGAGTATAGACTGGTAAAGACAAGGATATGAATCATAGGCCGGAGTCTGTGATCAGGCACGTGGTCGAGGGAGACGAAGGCCGAGCCAACAAGTTGTTCAGCCAGTCCCGGGATGTTGTAGAAGTCCTGCCGCAGGGATGGACCTGCATTCCCCAGAACATGGAAACTACAGAGGTAAAGAATTCAGGATTCAGGCTGCATCAGCATCACAGGTTTAGAAACAGACAGGGCATAGAAGGGAAGACAGCAGGCTCTGGACATTCAGGGTGGATGATGAAACAGTAGCAGATACACTCATGCTAGACCAGACTGAGATCGAGAGTCTTCAGTGCAATAGGATTCAGTACGAGTCGCACAAATTTGGTAGGCAGACCTCGATGCAGTAACAGACACAGATTTCTCTTCAGTTTTCATTTTGATTGTCCTCTGTTTGTCTGCTGCTCATCACTGGTCTGCGTTTGTATCTTTTTACATACAGCAAAAGATCCTCCATCCGGTACTGCATAAACTACACCTCGCTTCTTTCAAAGCCATGCATGCCCTTGACCCAAAACAAACAACAGAAATCCCAGATCCTACAACCCCCATCTGTGTGTACAGCTTCATTGTATTTCTGCCTTGAATTGTAGTAAGAACAAATTCTCTCAGTATTGAGCAACTGTAAATGTTCTGACGTTCAGAGGAAGGTTGAGTTTTACCAGGCAGTATACAGGTCCAACCAGTCCTCAGTACTTTGTGGTACGCCCGATTGATCTTAAGTTTCAGGGCATTTGGGTATACTGCTTACTAGATATCCTGCTGATGAAACATTCCTGAATTTATCCTCTGTGCTCCAAGATTGGAGACAACACTTTACCGCAGAGGACCACTTTGACTGTCAACACAATCATTACAAATGTCACTGCACCCTCCAGTCTTCATGCAATATTTATTTCTGTCTGTCCCAAACATACGCAACATGATAAACAAAAACAAGCAGTAAACGTCTTATGGTTTCACCTTCAAATGCCTCCCAGAGAGAAAATTCCTACCGCCGCAGCACACTACTCACCAGTTTTCGTATAATATGGTAAAAAATCCCTGCATGCGCTCCAGGTTAGTTTTCTCCACAGGAGAGTCAGAAACATCCACGAGCGGCTGAGGTAGACCTGGAGAAACATGACATTCAACAGGTTTCACCACATGACAGAGCGATGATTGAACACCACAAGACGGTCAAGAATGGACCACAATAAAGAGCCAAAGACCTCCTTACCAAGAACCATGTTCTTTTCCACGTCCATCACCTCGTAGGCCCTGGAGAAGGTAGCACTCAGGCGAGCCATGTTCTCTGGCAGGAACAGACTGTTCAGGGTCCTTCAGTGAAAACAAACAAAACGTGGGAGGAAAGGAGAGAGTCGAATTAGGGAGATGACAAGATAGCCCGCTGCAAACAGACATACAGTGAGTGCTCCAATAGTTCACTCGTGGCGTATTGTGAGTTGGGAATAAGAAAATATGAGTCCTCTTCCCTATTAATGTCTTGGTATGCTTCATCCAAAGTGCCCGGTTAAATCTGGGGCTACCATACATTTTAAAAATCGTATTGGATCATCATTTGGTCATCTTATTGGAAACTTCACATGAGGCCCTTAACCTAAAATGGTGAAACAGAAAGTGTGAAAAGGGAGACCTACCTGATGAGAGCCAGCAGGTTGGGCAGAAAGGCCAGAAACTGGTCAGCACAGGGCTTTCTGTAAATGGGAGTTCCAGTTTGGGTGTAGCTCTCCACAAAGCCTCCAGCCTGAGCTTCCTCCAGTTCTAAAGGCCAGCGTGCTCGTTTCACCACCCCCAAGACCGCATACAGACAGGAGCTCACCTGGATCGGAATGGAGAAATGATGGCTAAATTAGTTCTTTTCACATTACACACAACTAGAAGCACATACATGTGCTGTCCCTGAGACTTTTCAAATAACCTTGTTAGTACAGTACACACAACCACAGCGCAGTACTTCACTTAACTTCACATGTATTAACACGTCTTATGTTCATCCCTTATCCATACATACAATAAATAGTGACATTTATTTACTGATAAACACAGATAAACATTGGTAGCACATCTTATTGACCTGAGGTGTTGAATAACTCTGAATATTTCCATGTTGGGAGATGGTTCAATTGATATTTTTAGAGAGTCAGCATTTTACTGTCAAGTGTAAAAGTCCACAAACTTACACGTGCACGATTGAGGCCCGACGTGTCTGCATCGCGACTTTGCTCCGTCATCACCTGATCGGCTCCTACAAACGACAGGAACGTGACGGGGTCCCAGAGCACACTGGAACACAGGCAAGAAAGACTGTCAGGGCTCTGTGGGGACATTCATCCGATTCATGAAGAGACGGAGGAATAAAACACACACCTTTTCATCTCATCCGAGGTCCACTGTGCCATCACCGGGGCCATGAGCTCTTCAATGAAAGCCTTCTGCTTTACGTAGTCTTTGAAGTGGTTACTGATGAGCACCAGGGCTTCCATCAGCGAACATCTTTCCATCTGGGTCAGTGTGGCCTCGCTAGAGAGGAGCTTCTTCACATGGCTGTAGAATGTGTCAAAACAGGGCTGTGGGGGCAGGGGGGGGCATGATAAGTGATCAAGTTGTTTTCACTCATGTCCTTCAATCATCCTGTTTCATAAGTGTATGTATAAAAACAACCAAATTATGACATCACAAAGACACTTAAGACTGGTTTACACTTTCTGAATCCAGAGAGCTGTGTGGCCCGGCTCTGATGCCAACTTGCATGTGCAACAAAAGCAAATGAACACATTGTTTGAGGAAAGGCTCTGTGATCTGTCCTTGGAAATACTTTTTGAAAGAGAACATCGACAAACATTTGCTTAAGCTCTTGTGGAGGGATCTCGTACTGTTTGTAGGAAGAGAGGAGGAAAAATCTGCAGGAGAGATTTCTAAAAGGCATCCCTGTACATGGGGGACTGAGTTTGAAGGACACTAGAGAAGAGAAAAAAGACATGTCCAAGGAATCAGAGGTGTGGCAGCAGTTTGCACACAGAGCTCAATATCAGACTGCCTTTATCAGACAATGGTTATTTGAAGATTGTCATAACTGACAGACTGTTATAGAGAGTGTTACTATTACTGGTTTGGAGGGTTTGTTTATTTTGCAGGCTGCTTGATGCAATAAACCTCCTTGTGTTCAGGCCTTCATTATTGCCACGAGCTGGACATTTTGAAAACTGCAGCAACTGTGCCTGGTATAATTTAGAAGGCAGCACGTTTGACAGCCAGGTATATGAATAATTATTCTGGAAAAACAAGAACGGTACACAGGGTCATGCAGCGATCAGTCCCCTCTCTGACAGGTGGAGGTGCTAAGTATGAGCAAACAGGACACTTTTTGGATCTCTTCAGTGCTCCTCTGTATCCTGAAGCACAACAAACCTGATTTGGGAGCTTCAGTCTGGAATGTGAATGTCGTTGGGCTCCAGCACCCCCACGACTCTGAGTCAAGTTTGTTTTTTTTTGTAGCTCAATATCATACATAACATCTCCAAGACCTTTATAGGCCAACAATAACAGTTCCTGGCAGCATCCACAGCTCTCAAGATGGACGAGGAAAAACTCCCCATAAAAACCCTACAAATACCGGATGGATGAATGGTATGTAGAATATGGAAAAAAGAAATTCTGCTCTCTGTGTCAGATTGGAAGTGTACACTGGCCTCTATTCACACTGTTCAACTTGCTACAAAGATATTTACCAAAAGGAACTGTGGGTAATCCCGACACATCTTGATGATGGACGAACAGGCGTGCCTCCTCACATTCTTCACAGCTCGGGTCCGTGGAGTCTGAAGACACCGGTTGGAAAATGATTTCCTTGGTTTAAGGTGTGAAGGGTGAGCGAGTTGATATTTGGGTCGGACAGTGACTCACCTTGGTATCCTGGACAAGTTCAAAGGTGACGGTGGAAAACACCTGTGGGGTGAAAGGTGTTACAGATATGCATGAATATTCACATACGAGTTCAGGGACAAACACTTTCATGGTTTAGCCACGTAGGAACAGTGGCAAAAAAAACACAATATGATTTACAGCCACCAGATGATGTAGCATGCAAAACACAGAATACTGCGTTAGGAAAGAAGTCAAATATTTTCAACTGCCACTGTTCTGTCATAACACTTTTTTTTTTTTAGTCAGACATTTTTTTAAACGCTGTGTGGCTCCAGCTGCCCACTCACACTCCAAGTTCCTCTCTCATTCATGCTCAAAACACAACTGCATATACACAGATTATATGTACTAAAGAATGTGTCAGCTGACCTTGTAGAGAACCTGAGGCAGGACACATGGCCTGTGTATGACGAATGGGAACAGAGCAGAGATGTTGGTGAGGACACAGGACAGGATGAGCGGGTCTTTGGTGTCGTAGTTTAGTACAGCTCGCAGGAGCTCCATGCTCTGATCTATGGGCAACTTCTAAAGACAAAACAGTCGCGTGATTAAATGATAACAATGTTTTCTTTCACATTTAACACTTCTGTTCTGTTTCCGAGTGTCCCTGTTACCTCTTCCCCCAAATGTTTGAAGATTTGTCCGAGCACACACTCTGTGAAGACGGTCATGGCATCCCACTGGACGACAGATGGAGACAGGATGGAACACAGTCCCTCACCTGCCTTAGCTATGAAGGTGGGAGGAGGAAAAAAAAAAAAAAAGAGGAGACATAGAGACCATACATTATTTTGGTACTCAAATAGAAAAAAGAGATTCTCAATATCTATTTTTTTGTGGTCAAACTATCTTGAACTATAGTGGAGCAGGAATTACATAACGTATGTAGTGTAGAAACAATGAATCTTGTGTAACTTAGCCTCACGGGATGCCTACGTTACCGTCACAACACGAGACGTGACAGGAGGTGTCATTGGAGTTTGTTTGAGCAACATGACAGGTGTTGTATTGTTATAAGCATTTAATCACACAACACATGCAGTTCATTCAGTCCCTAAGGTGTTTGCTCAATACTGTGATGTAACGCTGGCACCTGACTGACATGCTGGAAACTGCAGTGACTTGACTATGCCTTCCACAATTACCTCCACTCAGAAAGCAGCTTTCAGCCACGTTGGTCGGTTTGTTAGTTGGCCATCAGGATTAGTTAGAATAGGTAGAATAGGTAGAATATGATCTCAGGAAAACCCAAGCCCAGAATTATTTGGCATGTCAACAACCGGGCTAATATCTGTATGTAAAGGGTAATAGAAACCAAATCAAACATTTACACCCTGGTGGCTCACCGGTTAAGAGCGTTTACCACATGACGTGGCGTCCCTTTGCTGCATGTCCTCACCTCTCTCCAAGGTTATATGGGCAGAGTTAAGATATGACAGAATTCGATTGGCCTTTGACGTGTGGGCCCGTGGAAATAAACTGCCAAATTTCATCATTCAGCAAACACAGCTATAACTGAACTACTGTTGGGCCTGGGCAAAATGATGCAACCCTAGTAAGGAATGTAATGGTTCGGACGGCCGCTTATTTGACACTTACATGTGGTGTTTCCGGTGTCGATCGGGCTATTGAGCTGATACTGTAACCATTCCGCTGCTATGTGGAACGCCTCCATGGGAACAACACGACACGTACTCCTCACCACCTCCCCCTGCTGTGCTCGGAAAGCTGCGGCACATGGAAACTTGTTGAGAAAACGATTCGGTTACACGGTCCGATCATAAGCGAGGTCAGGCGAGTGAGCATTGAACTAACCGTTGAAGAACGAGTTGAAGTCCTCGTCACTGTCGAAGTCCACGCGGGAATACTCACAGCTCGGACCGTCGTTTCGAGATGGGAACCCAGTCTGAAGAGAAAGACAAAACCTTTAAGATCATCCCGTTCAGCATCCACGCGGCGAGCTACCACCGACTCCACGGTCTCACCTTGACCAAGTTGGTCATGGTTGCCTTGAGGTACTTAACAGCCATCTCCACCACAACAGATTCCTTTGACAGAATCTCATGTCTGAACAAACATCCCCAAATCATCTGAGTGGATGATTTTAAAAACTACAGGAAAGAGAGAGAAGGAAAAAATATAGACTTTTGTTCTGTGCAGTCGAATGATGCCATATTTCAGAGACTTAGAGGTAAAAGTTTTTTCATCTTTTGATCTCACCTGACTAGAATGTGTTGTGAAGGCTAATAACGCTTCCAAGTACTTGCTGAGATTTCCAGGTACTTCCACCTCCACGTCTGAACCCTGTGGAGAAAACATGCATTTACTGTATGAGAGCGTTGGTGAACAGAGAGTTGGAGAGTTTTCAATCCTGCAGTCCGTTTCCTTTATTCTAACATAATCCAACACTGCTTTTACAACTCGGTTTGCCATCTTTCAACAAAGGTCATGTGAAAACACTCACTCTGCAAACAGGAAGAAGTTACTAATACCGTGCAAAGATAACGCAACATGGCTCAAAAACAGAATTCTGGTAGGTTCCATTAAACGTCAGCAGAAGCTGAATTTACCACGTAGCAGAGTGTGATATGCTTCATATGGACTTCGCTAATGATTGATGACAGACAGACAGAGGCCATTTCGTCTAGTATCGCCTCATTTATATTGAGTGCAGTGTGTATAATTATGAAAGGCTGCAGACTCACCACTAAAGCACAGAGCTGGCTTCCAAGAGCGCACAGGACCTGACAAAGCCTCTTCAGGAAGACGTACTGTCGCTCCACCACTCGCCCCATCTCCGCTACTCTATAATACAAAACAACTTCATAAGTGCAGGCACACACTGGGCCCGATTGTTTCACTTCTGTCAGGGTGTGACTGCACTTACTGGGTTTCAGAGGATTTCTTACATATCCCCACACCATCGGCTGACCTGTAACCAATTAATGAAATGCACTTTATCCCTGTTGATGTTTCAGCCTATGAGGAGGTGTTTCAGGGGTGTACTCACTGGGCTGCAGAGAGTATGTGGTGGATGGCCAAATCATCAAACAGCTTCATGAATGGTTTCCTTTCCTCCAGTTTACCCTGTGGATGAATGACCATTTTGCCTTTAGCCAATTCCAACATATATGAATGTCAGCAACAGGGCTCATTCTTGGATTAATACATTTGTGAATTACTGCTTATACATGATAAAAGGTAGAAAAACAGCATCCTATCTATCAAAGACAAGAAGCATTACAAACATCCAGGAATTCAGATTGACACAAACAGATTCCTCCCTTCTACCAGATTTCATGAAAATGAGTTCAGGACCGAGTAATCCTGCTGAAAGACCTCTGACCTTTCGGCTGATGGCAATAAGTAGACACTCGGCTGCCTCGAGCTGCAGCTCTGGCTCACTCAGCAGCAGACACAACATTTCCAGTGGACGGCAGCTGTTTGTAATGTGTCCCAGAGTCACCCAGTCGATGTAGCCTGCTAACGTGTTCAGCGTCACCACAGCAACACGACTGTGAGCCCTGGCCTGTAGAGAGATGGACAGGAGAAAACATGGAGAGACTGGCACCGTGCATGTGGATCTGGATCTGATGACACCTTGCATTGTGTTTCCTCTTCTCTCCATGGAGAGCCTTCATCCATTTCTACAATAATTCATGACTTTTTGCATTTACTGCAAGTTTCAAAGATTCAAAATAACTTTATGGACAGGAGATGGCAGGGTGAACTTTTTAACTTGTTCAGTGAATTCTATCTCAAAAATGTGTTTTAGATGTCCAGATTGTACATTCACCTGGATGGTTGTGACAGAGATCTGGGTATATGTTAAAACTTCAGAGAAATGCTTTTAAGAAAGAGCTTCTAGAATTGAAACGTGCTTAGTAAGGTGTAGGACATTTGTACAAAAGAACAGAACTTTTAGTAAAGTCTTCATTTTTGAACACACCGAGAGGTTTCATAGTGATACTAGTTATTATTATTTATATCATTTGCATTTTTAATTTCTGCAGGTATGAAGCTATGTTTCAGCTCATCTATGACGAACACTTTCACCTGTCAAGCCTGAATCTCTTATCAATTCTTTATCATATAATGTCTAAACACGCGGCAAAGCATCAACGCACAACGCGACGACCACAAACAGCCTTCGGTGGGCTCTCCGGCTCTTTCAATAATTTAAAACCAGCGACCAGGTCTCATCACTCATGGATATTTATGCATAGAATTATTCTTAATTACGGGAGTGGGAGCAGAGTTGCATGTTGATGTAGACACGACAGTGAGCAGCTTTGTACATACTGGACTTGGTCTGAGCAGGTCTCAGCGTTCATAATCTCATATATTAAATAATAAAGCAGGAGTGCAGCAGTGGCGTCTTACCTGAATTTCCTGTCCGGGTATCACTTTCTGCACGAAAATGAAACACATCAGGGAAGTATTAAAGATCTGCTTTAATATTCATTCTCATTTTTGTTTTAGCAGTATGAAAACAAACAACACAATGAATGACAGAGAATAAAAATAACTAATGACTTAGATTTATCCTCATCTAACCAAAAATCAAACACCCGCAGGTATCCAGGGTTTAAGAGCCCACTGACCAGTTGGCGGTAGTCCTCCACATTTAGCTGCAGGATGGCCAGCATGAAGTTAAAGATGCTGTCCATGTTTTGGGTGAGAGTCTGCTGGATGTCCCGGCGCCGCTGAGTGGGCAGCGTCTGGAAGGTGATCACATCCTCTGCCAGCCTCAGCAGGGTCAGCATTACCAACTCTGTTTGTGCCTCCTATCAAGGGGACGGACCAAGTAGGATTTACTCAGGGACACATACGTCTCGAAAAAATAAATAAATAAAATAATAAACAAATTATACTACGATACAAATAATAAAACATGGCCGAACTGCCATGGAGTCTTTGGAGTTTCTTCCTATCAGCTTCTAAAAACCTCATACAACTCCCGACCTACGGCCACTTTCAGCCTCTCTTAGTGTCTAATAGTGGTGAATGGTCAACGTGTCTCTCGTGTCTCACGAGTCTCTTACTAAACCCCACCGAACCAACCCATTGAACTCCTGTTCAGGGTTGGAATTGCCCATTTCTGAACCCATCAACTGGCTGCAATTGGAGCATTCAGGGACACACTTTGTGTGTCTGCACCAAAAAAAAATCTGAAAGATTCAACGTGCCCTATAATCAGAGTCCCAGTAAGGGCAAAGACAGATGAAAGCAAAGAACTCTGTGAAAGAGTTCACAGTCAGGCAATGGATTAAAAAGGTTGTTATTTAATCATTTAATACAATTTATACATTATAACTATAATTTGTAGAGATGTTTTGATTTAGATTTATGTAATCCTGAAATCCATTCAGTAACCCTAGATTGAAAGAGGTTGAACTAGCCAGAGCCGACCAAAACACCGTTTTGTTTCCCCTGGATCCTCTTTCACAAAACTGCAATGGATGCTGCATGAACTCTGGAATTAAGGACACAAAGAACCTTTCAGAAAAAGCTACGAGACGCAAAAACATCAAGGGCCCACATGAAAAATGGCATGCAGTGGTCTGTAGTCAACCTCGGTCAGACTGAAAGTTAGCCCCACTTGGTGCCAGACAGATTTGCTCCCATAGAACCGGGCGTCACTCCGATCAGATGAAATCAGGCAGACGAGGTGGACCAGGTGGTTCTAACCGGTTTAAAGTCCCCCATGAACACATTGTGAATCTGGCCCCCCGAGTTTAACAAACAAAGCCGTCAAATCAGGAAGTGCATCACTGAACATGTGATGTCAGTGTTAAGCATTCATGGGGCTGGAGGCTGTTCATCCTTATGAGGGAACATGTCGCCCAATGCAATACTGATAACGATCATCGGGATCTCTGTTATAGAATAGAAAGTCTTTGAGCACAGAGACAACACAGCAAGTCATGACTGGAATCATTGGTAATAACAGAGAGAAAACAAGCTAAATGTTCTTCATTAATATCCTGCAGTGAACACGATGACAAATTAGATTGATTTGAGAATGCCTGCTCCTTATTTACATGTGGCGGACTACATCAAAATGTTAAAACGCATGTAACGCAGCAAAGGAAACGACAGAGGTGACGTGTGTGTCACTCACCCCGAGGCTGGAGAGAGTCTCCATCTCTTTCAGCATTTCTGGCCAGTGCTGAGGCCATTCACGCTTTATCATTTCCACTATGATTCGTGAGAGGGCATCTTTGATGTGGCTCTGCTCTTCCAGGATAGAGTGAGTACCCTGATGAGAGTCAAAGCAGGAGTTACACAGCTGTCATGGAAGCTCTCTGAAGATATCCTCAGTTACTGTCACTTACATTTGATAACAGATGCATGGCACAGTCCTTCAAATGGACTTTCTCTGGTTGGGGCATGTCATTCCATCGAAACCTACACAAGAGACAAACACAATGACACCCGTCCGGTTTGGATTTTGATGTAAAAAGCATGCAGCTGTTTGTGTAGCGTGGCTCTGTTACACTCACTTGATGACATGTTCCAGGATTTGCAGGCCAAAGTGTCTCACCACAGCCGGCTGGCTTTTCTCAGCTAATTGCAAGCCACAGGGCACGCACAAGGAGCTGGTCTCTTTAAACTCTTCACAAAACTGTGGAAAAATTAAGTACAACATATTCTGGTCTGTCACCTTGAAAGGCACATTATTTAAACAGCTTTTTAAAAAGACACTTACAGCAACATTTGAAAACAATCTGACAGGCTAACCTTAGCTCCCATTCTTGGTCACATGTATACTTCCATCTCTACCTGCTGTAAATACACCTCAGCAAGTTATCCAGGTGTGCTGAGATAATCAACATCTGGGTACCACCATCTCTGACGCAAGAGGTCAAACCTTACATAGCCGGCGTGTGTACATGAGGTACGGGCAGGACGTCTGCTGTGCTGTGGACCATGAGGTCCAAGGTTATAAATAAAGATAACGTTCAAATACAAAATGACTGGATGCTGCATTAACTTCAATAACAAACTGCCCCTGCCGAGTCGAGTTTTAACCAACATGTCCATGAAGGCTTCCATGACTATGAATGAATACATGAATGTACGAATGAGTCACAGATCATGGCAGACAAGCTCGTCAGGCATCAGTCTGACATCACTGCAAACTAGCGAAATAAACATGTAATGCATGGGTGATACTGTGTGTTTGGGCGTTACTAACAAACGCGGATTTTCCGGGAGGGATTTGCTCCATCATTCCAAACAACTGGAGGAAGCGACATCAGCAAGCTAACTGCTACCAGCTAACAAGCGCTAACGAAGATACCTTTAGGGCCTCCAGGCGGTATATTTGGCTCGTCTCCGGGTCCATCATTACATTGACAGCTTTAACCAGCTGCTCACACACGGCGGCCACCTGCTCAGCCATGGCCCAGGTAGCGTGCGGCTCACTAACAACGTCTAACCGGAGAGCAGCAGCCGTATGCAAAGCGCCACACTGTCTGCGTGCTCAAAACGTGCTGGTTGCGTGCGTCTCTCCGTTCACCGCTTGCCATCCGCAGCGGATTATGGGAACTGTAGTACAAAAAAAAGGCAAAAAAGATGACTAACGAGATCGTCTATGTGTTTGAAGACAAATCACACCTCAGTAAACGTTTAATCTTCAACTCCTCTCCCAGCAAACTTGTTTGTTATAAACTTTAACCCCTTAGACACCGGTAAATGACATGATCATCCCGTCCACGTTAGTACAGTCTAGAGATGTATTTGTGTTGTAACTCATCCATAATTGGTTTTACTGACTGGACAAAAGCAAAGCAATCTCATGGCAAGATGGTCTTGAAAAATTAGGATTTTAGAATACTAAAACATTTTATTGGAATCTTTAGTTTTCTGAGTTCAGTCATTTTCCCCTTTTAAAAAAATGCATCCCAATGTATTTGGTAATAGGGCTGCAATTTTTGGACAATGTGATAACGATAAGTAAAGCAATAAGTCCAAGATTACGTTGTGTAATATACAGTACAATCATCTCAAGTTTTCCTGCAATAAGGGATCGTAGTTGGTTAGGGTGCAAACTTGACACAACTAATTACAGACAAGGTTACTTTTCTAGCAATATGTAACTAAAACTAAATCCACACGCTGTAGTTCAGCCTTTTGTTAACCTGGATGGTTTCAGTTTATTCCTTTAATTAATCTTAATTTAGTTTTAAATCATCCCTTCTTGTATGTAAATTGCACATGTTAGTAATCAAAATAACAATAAAAATGTGATACATTGTCCAGTCCTATTTGGTGTCTTTGTAGGATTTCAGAATTTAGACTTGAGAATCTAGAATGTAATATAAACCTGTAGGGGCTAGTGAGGCTGAGGCCACAAACACACCTAGAATCAGTTGGCTACTGTTGCCAGTCAAGTCACCACAACTATTCACACATTTCTACTCAACTTGTTACTTCATCAATCATGCCAGACGATTTTGGAATCCCATTAAACCCATGGCTGTATATTTTAGTCCACATTTTACCTTAGTTGGAGTACAGACAAGAGTATTTAGTATAGTGTGTTATGCATGTAAACACACTAACCGCTCAAATTCTTTTGAACCTTTCATGAATTAAACATCCAAATTCCAATCTGATTCTGATATTTACATAATGTTTGCCAAAAATCGATTTCTGACCTTCATGAAGGAGGTGCGAGCAGAGTGAGAGCTCTGTCTTCTCCCATCCACGCTGACCGCTACCGTGCCCTACCTTTGATCCGTTCTGGATGACGTTGTTTACCGGCTGAATTCGCTATCGTTAGCAACGTGAGGTGAAACGGGAGTGTTTATGTTAGTGGGGAGTGTTGTGTGTGTTCCTCTTTAAAACAAAGGACGCCTTCGGGTGGGCGTGTCTGTGCTCCTTAAGCGGGGCGGAGCCTGAATTCCACAGTGGAATGTTTCCTGCCTGTACGTCACTTTGGGATCAGCTACAAGCTACCCGAGTACCGCTGTCACTGTCCGGGGTTTCGTTCTTCGGGTAAGTAAAACCTGCTGAATTCGTCATTTCCCATAAAGATTCGTGATTCGCTGCACATTCATTGGTGTTGTCGTTATGAATTTATTTTTCTTTTGAATCGTTCGGGGTAAGGATTTTGCTCGTAACTTCCAAGCGATGCCCGAACAACTACAACGGAAACTTTTGTTTGAAGGCCTCGTTACTCGTTGCAACAGGTCCTCGGTTGTTTATACAAATAACTGCGTTTTTGTTGGACTTTTTTATTTGGATTAATAACGAAGTGCCGTGTTGTATTTCAGGATAGGATCCCAATCCAGAGAAAGTCGCCTTGCCCGACGTGGGTCGAGGCTCCGGGATTAAAGTGACCATCAGTCCCGTCGCTTTCGTCGAAACTGCCAGTGGAGGATCCAGTCTGTGTTCGGTTAGCTAAATGCGACACGAAGCTAAAATGATGCCGGTGAGTTTCACTCTTTTTCTCATATTTCTCACATAAATCTACTTTTTTTCATGTCATGCCCGGACAGCAGTCTATATCTTTATTCGGACATTTAAATTGACGTGGCAATTCGATGCGGTTGCTGCTTTGTGTTATTGCTGTGAAGTTTTATTATTCTATGTTCGCCACCCGTGTTTATGTTTCGCACTCCCGTATTTTGTTTATGGGACATTGCCCATATTTTTGCAGCAAGATGCCTTAATGCGTGTTTACACTGTCGTCGGATACCGAAAACGTATCCCAGAAGCAGGGGACCGGCACGGTGCACCGTTTTTGGACCGTTTTTGAGGAAGATTTCGGTTTTGGTGTCTTACCGAATGTAAGAATGTCTTAGAATGGAATCACAGGTCCAAAAGTGATCTTTTAGCCCTGGAAAAGTAAAGGAAGTATGGAATTTATTCTAATCCTCCACTAACTAATCAGATGAATCATAGTTTTGTCTGTGTAGCCACTGTATACAGGCGTGCAGCAATATGAGTCACACACATTTGCAAACTTGAACTCCTGGTAGTAATAAAAAAACAAAAAAGAACAAGCCACTCGATTTTGAATGCACTGACTTGTGAGGTCACTTGAAGTTCTGCTTTTAGATCCAGATAGACCAAGCTGATACATACAAATTAACAAATTAAAGTCATATCTTTTGAGTATCTTCAGCTGTTGTGATCTGGATTTGAGTCTTGGGTTGAGTGTCAGCACCCGAGTCTTCCTCGGTACTTGCAGAATAGTGACTGACGAACCGCTGATATCTTTCTAAATCAACACCAAGACATGCTCGAGTAAACTACAGTATTTTAGTAAAATCTGTGTGCTTACAATAAGGTAAACTAAAAAATAATCTATACAAAAATCTTATTGTAAGTACATATTTGTTTGGGAGCCATCACTGCAGTTCAACAGTAAAAGATGAATGCACAGCATACAAAATCAGCCACACTATATGATAAAAGTCTATAAAAGTACAGTCACACACTATATGACATCATATCACACATTATATGACATATTATGACATCAGATCACACATTATCTGACATCAGATCACACATTATATGACATTACATCACACATTAAGTGACATATGTATGTATGTTGATGAGACTGAGCTGTTCCACTGAACAGTTCCTAGTAATGACTGGAGGTGTTCAGGGAATCTTGGATGCCTAAAGCCGGGTGCTCAGGTCACCTTTAAGGACTTTGTAATTTACTGGGTTGACTTTGCGGCCTCAGCTCACCATGGACACCCAAGTCTTTGGGATGCCGGGGGTGGCAGAGGATGAGGTCAGATAGTTAATGTGTCCCTCTCTGCAGGGGAACAACCTACTATGAGGGCTGAACTAGCCTCCCTTCCCCCACTGCGGGGTTAGGCTCTATTGTCCCAAACTGTTCCTCCTCAGGGCTCAGGACGCTTGAGGGTAATTAGACACCCTGGATTTTTTGGTGGATGATTTGACACATGGGCTTACAGTCCCTGGTCTTAAATCTCAATACAGAGGGGGTTACCTGGGTCCAATGACGGGGCCCCTGGGTTCCACAGATGGATCAGGTCCAGACAGCAGAAAAGAGTGAACTAAACCAAAAAAACGGGGCCCTCCCCTCTAGAGTCGGCTTGTTTTATCCTCTTTAACCTCTAATAACTTCGCTCACCTGTGGCCCGACCATTTGAACGGTAGAACTGTCATTTTACTCTCCCGGAACATTATGTCACACTTTCAAACATATGAGCTCCAAAACGTTGTGGTTACACATACTTGAATGTACTTTAGTGAGGCGTTTGTGTGCTTAGCTCGTGGTTACACATGTTTCCTGATGAATGTCAAACATGGGTCCATGACACACACACAGTGAATGTGACTTTGTACATTCAGGTAGCTGCTTTTTAAACAAAAATTGCACTTTTATCTCTTGCACGGTCGTAACAATGTAGATCTCAGCAACTATCTATTCCAATGGGACTCATCTCACATAACGCGTCATCTGTATTGTTGGAGGACTGTAGACTCGTATCGATTCTATCTGTATACGGCTAAATCATTTTTTCCATCCTGATTGCAGTGTATTGAGTGTATGTATATGAAGTTACTATAAAGTAGTACAGCATCACTCATTTTTAGCTCTGCACTAATTTATCTGCTAATTTACGATTATT
The DNA here is from genome assembly GCA_900303265.1 of Brotula barbata. NCBI lineage: Eukaryota > Metazoa > Chordata > Actinopteri > Ophidiiformes > Ophidiidae > Brotula > Brotula barbata. Next base: position 37,732 of record OMNV01020062.1, read on the forward strand.
TTAATCATCCACTAATCGACTGTCGATTATTGTTGACCTCTGGGTAATGTTATTATTGGACATCATACCATTTTGGAACACCGAACATATTCATTAGCATTAGCATGCTTGCTTGCTTGTGTCATCTGAAGCAGTTCAAAAGGGATGGGCTTGCTGTTGCCAACGCTAGCATTGGAGAACAATCCATCGATCGATCTGTCTCAATAATCTGTCCCGTTTTGTCCAATGCCAGGTTCAAAAGCAGCCCAGTTAGTCAGCTGACGACTACATTGACAGTTGGAAGGACGGCGGCTCAGCTGTTGTTTTGTTTTTTGTTTTTTTTCCCCTTTCCAACCGTCCCAGCAGCACCGGTGTGGTTAAAACACATCCTGCAATGCCTCAGTTTAAAATATTCTTAAACCCTCCAAGGTCCCACAGCTCGACAATGAAAGTAATGGTTGGCAAATTTGAATTGTTGACATTGTCAATAATGTCTTTTCATTGCAGCCCTATTTTAGGAATAGTGGGAGTCAGCATGCACCATGCGGCTGAGTGTATTATCAATATGTTAACCGTATAGCTATTATCCGTGTCAGGGAATTTAATTAGCTGTGCTTTCAGGCGCCGTGTTCAGCTGCAGCGTTTGTAGCATGTGCACATCAAGCTTACTCGGGAGCACGGAAGAAGCTCGCTGCCAAGTCTGGCTGGCACTATGCTGTTCTCAGCTCTGGACCGCTGCCATACATCACCACCATCAGCATCATCGGCATCATTAGGAATCCATTGCCTTTGCTGCAGCACAAGGCTTCACTTCTCTGCACTTCTTTTGATGTGTATGCTGAAAACACAGTGCGGCTGCTGGTGTGTGTGCGTGTGTGTGTATTTATGCTGTAGAGATGTCCTCTCGTAGTGACAGGTGGATGAGTATGACTAATATTTGCGGTTCAGTTGCGTCACAGCCCCACGGTTAATTAGGACTGCAAAGTTCACAGAAGGCTGTCAGTTGAAGTGTTGGTTGCATTGGTAACTGGAGAGCATTCAGCCAAGGTACAAGTCATAAATATGCTGCTGATGTACCTGAGGATTCTCAGAACCGGATGTTCTTATCTGAAGGGTAAAATACCATTTTTACACTCATGTTTCCTCCTCCGCTGTTGTCAGATTAGGACAGATATGTCATCTTAAGTTCCATCTAATACATAGTTTGTTTCACCTGCTGTAATAAATGTGGAACTTTAACCGTGATGATTGTGATCTGTTGTGTAAGATCCACGTCTCGACTCATCGCACTGCTGCGTTCGTATGAACAGGGTTACCCAATTGTAGGGACATTTAGTTTTAGCCGCTTGTAATAGTCTTTGATCTTTTTTTGCGGTCTCTTTGGCTAAGGACCACTTGGATCCTGCAGCGTACAGGGCCACCGTGCCCCCACGGCAGCAGCGCAAATTTCAGACACAGAGTGACCTCACAAGCAAATGGTAGTAAGATACAACACATTTTGTATGGGGACAGCAATTACAGCCTGTACTGTCATCCATATGAGCAGAAAGCGGTCTCTATATAATGACATGTGACATGAGTCATTGTCTTATCCTGCTCACATAACCCATGACCCTGCCCCTACAGGCCAGTGGTGAATGAGGTGCTTTAATTGCCAACTAGGATTGTAAATGGGGGTCAGTGTTTTTCTGAACACAATGATCTCCAGGGATTCTGCAACAGAGTCCTATGGGAGAGCACATTGTGTGTGTGTGTGTGTGTGCCTTTGCTGTGGCAGGGATGCTCGCCCATTATTAAACCGTAGAACCATGAGGCTCTGTTATCTCCAGTCAAACAGGTCTTTGTTTTACTGATTCTGTCTTATAACACATTTAGGCCAGAAGGCTCTGCCGGGTTCTATTCCATATTTACCTCCACCGATGAGGTTATGTTTTGCTTTCGTTTGTGTGTGTTGGTATAGGTTTGTGTGCTGGCAATAGAGCTCAAAAGGTAATTGACAGATTATTAAATTTTGCAGAGATGCGGGTCGTGGGCCAAGAACATTATGGTATTTATTGCTGAGGCTGATCCATATCATAGTTTTATTACAATACATATGTTATTACATTTTCTAATCATTATTTTTAGTCGATGGACAACCGCTCAGTTTATGTGGTTTACACAAGGTTACCCCACAATGGGAGCAGAGACACAAGGCACAACCTGCCTTCAAACCCAGCACAGTCTTATCATTGGATCATGTGATGTCATGTGATCACCACCACAATGGTGGTGATGCAAGACTGGATTGAGCATCAGACAAAGCTTGGCTCATTAGGGTTGTAACTTTTCACTGATGATTTGAGACTTGAGCTTGTTTCTGCTGGACGGATGAATATAATATTCCTTTTTTTTCTTCTGCTGCATTGCGATCAGTTCTATTGTTGGCAGCTGTGTTGCAACATCCCACGTTGGAGGCCGCGGTGGTACGCAGCGGCCTGAGAACTGGAGCTCGTATCTGCCTCTCACCTGCCAATGTAAACACTTCAGGACAGTTTGTCACGCTCCCCGTTTTCCACGGTGGTGCACGTGCACGTCACCCAGCCGTGGCTCGTCGTTTGACGTGATGATACGCTCTTCACGATCTTGGTTACATCGTAACAATCGTCCTAAGTAGAATCGGATGTCGTCATGCGTTTGTTTTTTATATCAACAGAAACCCGAGTAGCTTTCTCACAGGCTCGGTCGTACTCAGTGGGAGGCTCTCACACAGTCAGTCACCTGTGCAACGCACAAGGACACCCAAAGGCAATTTTGATTAACTAAAACCTTTATGATATTATTAGTCTGCTTTTCTCTGTTTGTGTCATGACTTAATATGAACTAATTTAAGTTAAGGTGTAATGGAAATTAGGTTTATTATTCTTTCTCTGCTCACAAATTGGAATGCTTTTGAACACATAGCGTGATAAGAAGGAAGTGAGGGACGGTGCCTGTTTGTTTGGAAGAATGCATTTTTTTCCCCCATGACTAGATCTGAGTGTTGTTGCTACATGGGAGATGTGCAGCAGAGGAAAGAAGATATGGGTGTCTTATCAGCCATGTGCAAGTTTTGCAGAGTGTAGAAACTTACAAACAATCCAAGGGGGAGGAGAAGAATGTGTAGGGAGCTTGTTTGACAAAAAAAAATGAAATGCATAACTGTGTGAACTGCATTAAATGCATACTCTCAGACTGTGTGGAGTCTCAGAGTAGCAGCATCAGGTTTTCTAAGCTGACGAACAGGCGAGTCACCTGAGCAGGTATCCGTTTACCCACCTGGAAATACAGAGTGACTGCCAACCGCAACGAGTCCTCGTCAAGAAAGGAGAGTCACAGACGGACACGTTGAACTGGTACAATTCAAGGAGGACAGCAGCTCACATGGACACAAACATTCTTATGTGTGAGGTCGTAGCTGTCCACAGAGTGCTGCCGTAGCACTTGGCTAATGAACGAGGTGGACATTGACAGAGGGGGGTAGTTACAGTCCTTACCTAGAGGAAGTCTGTCCAGGGTCTGTTCCTCAGTAGACGGTGTAAAGGGACCATTTTCCATCAGGGACTAATATGTTTGAAATAGGTGATATTGATATTAACTAATGATTGTGTTCATAAAACTTGACAGTAAAGAATTTAGCAGCCACAGTTAAAGGTGTCATCTCTGCCGTGAGTCTTATCTCTCATCTGTTTTGTCTAAATTTCCCCACATTATGAGTCCTTAGCTCTGCCCCCTTTTTTTCTTGGTGTTTTCCTTCCTAGATTATGTTTGATAAATGATTCTTATGGATGAATTCCAATGCAACAGGCCAACTATGTCAGGTCAGCAGTCCAATATTTTGTCGAGGAAATTATATTTTTCTCTTAATATATCTAATATATATCTGTCACACCTGAAGATGAGTTAAGATGTGTCCAGTGTGTGACCGTCCCATCATGTCGAGGAGGATGGCTTGAGTGCAAAGGGAAAGCAGATTGTGAAATGGTGGGCTAAGCACTGCAGTGCAGACAGAGAGGCAGAGGAGGGTGTCCTAAATGAAGAGTCTCAACTCGCTGCAGTTTCACTGTTGTAAAAAATAGCTTGTTTTCCCCCCAAATGTTGCAGCTAAAATTGGCCGCTGCGCTTTCTGATTCCCTCTGCGTTACGCTGTCTGTTACCCTTGACCTTTTCTTCCTCAACACCTCATCCTCCTGCAGCGACTAGACAGAGATGAAGAAGAATAATGCATAAAGCCACCAGGGACTTTTCTGCTGCCTTGCCTTTTTGAAGGACTGCTGTGCTGGAACTGTGTCAACTTTTGAAGCATGGGCTGTGGCAGGGGGGAGTGAGACGTGTAGAGGCTGCTGCTGCTGCTGCTGCTGCTGCTGCTGCTGCAGTGTCTTAAAAAGTTGTGCTAATCAGATTTGGAGGTGATTCACTCAACAAGACCCAATTGGCTCATTCGCTTACTACAGCACTATCTATAATTGAACAGACGGACGGTCCTGTAGCCCAAGGTGAGAGCCCTCAGGCACGGTCAAGGATGAGACCCAAGGCATCTGATGCTCAGCCCACTTTCCCAGTATTCCCATTTCTCCGCAAACTGAATTCTAATCTGCAGCCATCATTCTCAGTGTGCCTGACCGTGTTGTTCATGTTCCCAGTATTAAACCCACTTCATACACCGGCTCGAATTGGGCTTCAAATTATGAACCAAACCCAAGAATGTTGTTTGTGCTCAACCCAGCCTGATGTGTAGCCTGATGTTTTCATGCTGAACCCAACCACAGACCGAGGCATTTGTACTTGTGTCCGGGCGGGCCCAATCCGAACCAACACAGAAAGCCAGGGTTAGGTTTCAATCCAGACCTGAATAAGATTAAATTCTGTCAAACTGACCTGAGCCCCAACCAGTATTGAAGAAAACTTCACACAAAAGCGTGTTTCATCTTAAATCAGTAAATATGATCAGTTATGGTGTTGCATCAATAAAAATCCACTAATCCCGCTATGCTAAAAAATGAATTCACTTCCAGCTAGGTCCTTATTTATGGTCAACATCCCACACGTTTCAAGCCTAATTACAATGTCGAGTGAGTTTGTCAGCTTGGGTGGAGTGGAGACTTCAGCCATGTCTGTCTGTCTGTGATCGTTCTTCATCCAGTTGCAGCTGAAAATCCTCTCTAGTATAACTTTCAAAGAAGCTGCTGAACACTGATTTGTCAGCAGTAACTTGTAGCAGAGTAGATTCCTCATCGCTGCCACAGCCACCGCTCACGTCCACGGTACGTGAATATCCTCCAACAGCTACTCTGCATGAAATTTAAATGTGCGCACACACACACACACGGGCTGAATGAGCTTTCACCAGACTGTTCCGTTTGTACCGTCTGCAGTCAGCAAAACGCAAACCAAGCAGCCAGACACAATACGATGCTGCCAGCTGAAGAGATAATGTTGCACGTAGACTCACATACAGGGATTGTGAAACACGTTACCCTGCATTACCCTCTATAAGTTCTGACTGTGGAGCAGGATTTATGACTAGTTTTTAAAAGGGATGAGTTTCCCCTCAGGTTGTTATGTGTCAGTATATTTTCCGCGTTCTACAGTCGATACATCAGGCCAGGGTTTCTTTCAGTGCTTACTGGACGTTGAAGAACATTTGTTTTTGTCCCTGTGATGCGTCTGTTCCTGGAGACGGGAAACTCCAGTGGCAGGTCAGACCACCTTTAACTCAATAACAAATAACTGCATTTAGACAATGATCTGATACAGCAGGGATGACCCTCGCAAGGAGACGATGTACATTCGATTACCCATACGGACGCTGCAGTGGATTTGACATCAGGTCTCTTTGCTGAATAAAGAGTGTTGCTTTTGCTTTCTTCAAACAAGCATCTAGTGTTTAATGTGAATATTTGTTGATTGTGTTTATGGCTTCGGTCGTTATCTAAAAATCGTTATAATCACAAAGTATCGGTGTGGACATATTTGGGATTCAAGGCAGTCGTGGTTGAGAGGACGGCTATCACCATAATCACTCCAACACACCTGGGAAATCAAAGCTACGACCACAGGAATGTATCCGCCACTCAGACTGTAAATGATTCACGGTGAAGAAGAAAGAGTTTGTATCGCCATTAGACCATAGAATTCACTTGTATTACCGCACAGAATGCCAACTACTGTTTGTGCCGTAGTGGATCTACTGTAGGTTATGGGGTCGAATTAGGTTCACTCAAGTTCGATCTCAACAATGACGAGCGCCAAGTTTATTTACATACAATAGACTCATTCATTCATGTGACGCGCTGAATGAGCCGTGTAATATCCAAAGATAAGGATTCAAAGATACAGTATATGTCCGGCTGTTCTGCACAGACCCATTGACCCAAAATCGTTGGACATGGGGAAAAGAAAATCTGTTTTTGGGAAAAATAATAAATGGCAAGGAATGTACTGAGACCAGAAATGGGCGTGGCCTAAGCGGTTCAATGTGGATACAATTAAGATATTCAGGAGAATAAGAATTCTCATTCTATGATGGTTCAGACGTTTACACCAAAATGTAAAAATGGTTATTACAGCGCCACCATCAGGTGACCAGGCCAAAAAATGTTACCAGCTCTTCTCTGGTTTGTGTCCAACGTAGCCATCGAGTTTCATGAAAATCCCATCCTTCGTATTCAAACCCAAGTGACCTGTACACACTTTACGTCCTTGGCAGAGGTAATAAGTATCGTGCTCTCCAAAGTTAAAGAACCCTGACACCTTTCTGTCATTGTTTTCAAGGTTTCACTGATATGTTTCTTCTCATACATGTGATGTGATAAATGAATTCTCCCTTCATTGATGTTGTCTTCCTGTTTTGCATTCTGCTGATGGCGGTACTTAAAAGATAAGATGGCAGCGGGCAAATCTAAAAATGTCGTGTTTGTGTTCACTTTATCAGGATGATCGTGGGAGTGCGGGAGAAGAGACACGGCGTCACTTTTGTGTGCCTGTGGGTGGAACGTTGATCCTTAAACTTGAGTCCTCAGTGTAAACATTCAGAAAAGCCTGTTTCTTCCAGGCCGGCCTTTGGTTTTGGGGCACGTAACAAAGTCAATATATCTGCCGAACGTGGCCTCAGGCTTTCAATAGGCCCAGCTACACCTGGGGCCATTTCATCGCTTCGCATTTTAATTACCTGGACGATAATGGTGACGTTAACGCTATTACAGCTTTGTCACTGCTACAACACAAACGCGACTCTTAGCTTGTGGTAAAATATGCTGCTCTGTGTTTTAGAATAGAATCCGTTGTGCAGTGCTGCTTTCTGTTCTATCCGTTGGAGCCTCTTTCTTTGACGTGGCCGTGGTTTGTTTTGACTCTTTTTTGTCGCTCTGTACACAAACTGGGTAAACAGTCGCATTAGAAAAGCAGTTATCCTCCCGTGGAAGCTTGTGTCTGAACAATCAAGAGATATTTTATCTGGCAAGCTCAGTGGAATAGAAGCTGCATTCAGAGAGAGCCTCCCCAAGGTAAAATCAACAGCTCTGAAAGTAAAATGGCTTCCTGTGGCAGGAAAGAGCCCAACGTGTCCAAAAAGGAGGGACCCAATATAATATAAAGGACCAGATGAGAAGTTTATCAGTAGAATCGATGCCTTATCAATAATCGATAGACTGCATACAGACGTGGTTCCATGCAGTGAAGTCTTGTGTCTCTGTTCGCATCGTCCTCTTGTCTAACGTGTAACAGCCTCAGCCCTCCTCTGCAGGTCAGGTCAGTCCTGTCAGCTGCAGCCTCTCTCCATCTTCTTGCTCTTATTTTCTATGTGGGTTTGATGTTCCTGCCTTTCATCTGTGAGACACGCACACACACACACGCACACGCACACACACGCTCCTGTTTGGGCCGACTGTTCTTGAGCGTGTCCCTTTGAGGCCTGAGAGAATATGCTGGTTATTGTTCCACCCCGTCACTTTCACTACGGCCGGTTCCTCCTGCGCTGCTTGTGTACAAAAATACTCTTCAGATGATTTTATTTCACAAGGAAAAGCGTGACGCGGAGGTGCAGTTGGACGGAAGGGGAAGCAAGTTCTTCTGGATACAATTCACAAAAACATTCCTTGTATATTTGATGGAAAACACCAAAGGAATGCTGCCACAGTGAACCCTGACCTACAGAGATGGGCAGCGTTTCAGAGCAGAGGAGCTCCCAGTAATCTTGACCCCCTGCCCTGCAATCGAATCAAGATTTGCAAGTACTGTGCTCTGTCTGTCTCTCTCTCTCTCTCTCTCTCCGTCTCGCTCCAGTGTCCCTGCAGCCTCTCGTGCGTCCGTCTGCTTTGCCTGTGCCCAGAAACGGCCCTGACACGGGCACGGCATCACATACGGGAGCTCAGCACCAACACTATTCACAGCATACACACGGCTGCTTGTAATGAAAGGAGGGATGATGTATGAAAGACACACTCTTTCCAGACAAGTAGCTGTCCCCCTGCGCTGACATCACTCCGCATTCTCCGTGTCAGTCCAGCGTCGCCCAGTGATGGATGTGTTTGCTGGCCGTCCGTACGGGACAAACAAACGTAAACATGAGCCGTGTGTACCTCTGGGTCTGAAGCAGCAACGCAGAAACGAAGGAGAACGCTACAGCAACAAGGCTCTGTTATTCTGGTTATCACCAGATTTGGAGGCTGTACTCAAACACTCTTTTGGTAATACTATCAAACATTTGCGCTCTCAAAATAGCAGGCAAGTTCATCCCTAATATATCCCTGTTTTAAAACGGCCAAATCTGCTCTCTCTGGGTCACCGAAACATATTTTCTCCCTAAATATAGCCGGTTTTCTGGCTGCAGGCTTACAAAGTCTTAAAAGCTGTGATTTTTTTTATTGTGGATTTATTCCTTCCCCTGAGATTTATTCCCCCAGTGATGTAGTCCTTTGGTTAATGCAGTTGTCAAATTCAGGGCCTGTTATCACTGCAGCTGAATGTCAGGATGTGATGGTGAGCTGTCACCCCCATCAGAGCTCTCCTTAGCCTTCACTTGACGCTGTGACCGTATTAAAACTGTCATTATAGTGCACCGCCATGGCAGTTCATCCTTCTCCTGGTGGTAGACTGGCCTGGTGCAGGTAGGAAGGAAGTGAAAGTCAGCACGCACTTCTTTTATCCTGTGACGCAGGTTTAAAACATTTACATGAAACTTTACATGTCGGGTGAAGTCCTTAGATTTTCCGTTTGCTTTCTCTTGGAGTTTATTAGGTTATTCAGTTAATTATTGAGTTTTATTGATGAATCTTCGCTGCACACTGCGGCTATGAAGGATTACAGAAACCTGCACGCTCACCGTTCAGTCTTTAAGACGTGTCTTCAGGACTGCTCAGGTTATTACATCCACGTTTAATTGCTCCTTTCATCTAAAGGACAGAAAATAAACTACGAAAATGCAACGTTTACTGCAGCCAGAACTTTCTTATGGTACATTTGTTACTCTAATCCATTATCTATCATATATAAAAGTATGGATTAATCATATTTGTCATATCATATATTTATCATAAGTGATAACATATCATATTTATGGTGTTATCATATGTTCATGTCAGTGTTGTAGATTATTTAATCTGACGGTGTTTGGGAATGTGTGATATCCCAGCTGGTTTTTTGGGGGGGGAGGGTGAATGGAGGTCAGTAACAAAGTGTGAGCTCATCTTCTTTTGGTGAGGACAGGCTGGTGGATCGTTAACTTTAGTACTGAGGAGAACATACTGGATGTGCTGCCTCCCTCAGACCACGTCTCTCCCCTCAGCGTCTTCCTGTGTCTCTCTCCCAGCCGTGTTGTCTCTTTACCTCTGTGAATCTTGACGGGGTCATCACACTGTTGTCCATTTCTGGCCTGCTTCGATGCTGTCAGCTGCTCCATCCTGATCTGTTTTTTTTTGGGAAGTCTTTGCTGTCAGATTACCAATGCCTGTTACCAGAAACGGTCAAGTGTCTGCTTAGGGGAAGGAAGGACTCCTTTTGAGGGGTCCAAATGTCTTGTCTTTGTTCTCTGAGGTGGTCTTCCAGCAGGGGTGGGGGTTATGTCCTCTATTCATGCTCTCTTGCTTACCGCTGCTTACTTTGCTTACGCAGGATGATGATTCACGGCTAATTCAGCCCGCTGAGGCAG
>OMNV01020062.1:47993-58269 GCA_900303265.1 Brotula barbata
CCGCTGCAGCCTTTTCTGTCTTGTCTGTTTTGATTGTGTTTCCATGTAATTTCTCAGTTGCCTGATCAGTCAGTTAGCATCTTTTGAAGGAGAAACAGGATACTCCCCCCAGTGTACCACATAGTGGGAAAAAGGCTGAGTATATTTGTTTCTGCTGCATGGCCTGAGCTCTGTATCTGCTGAGCTGTTTAGCCCCTGAGCCCCCTGTGTTCTGTGACTCCATTGACCTGAAGATGTTCCCAGTGGAACCTCCGTGGGCACGGCCATTTACAGCACTGTACAGAAAACAGCCAACCTGTCAGTGTGTCCTGGGGGTCTGGGGCTCTGAGAGAGGTAATAAATAATAATCTTTGCCTGCTTAAATATGAGTAGTGTTAAATGTACTCCTCGCTGGGCTCGCCTGGCTGGTTTTTTTTTCCTGGAGCTGAGCCCTGCCCTATATCTGCCCCCATTCCACCAAATGGAACTCTCTCCCAATGTGCTGCTGCAAGTGGGAATAACAGAACGACAGAAGAGAATTTCATACGCAGCGTAGAGCAGAAAGAGAAAACAAATGTTCTCTCTCCAACGCTGCCCGAGCCCCACAGAGACATGAACTGAAACTCTGTGCTCTTCTTTTCTGGGATTGTAATTGTGCAGAGAGGTCAGAAACACAGAACACTGAGAATTTGTGTCGAAAATGCCTCCTGCGCCCGACACTGAAAGTTTTCGAAGAGAGACAACACACACACAACATAGTGTCCTCTCTGCACTGACACACTTCAGGTGTGGTTATCCAGAAAAGGTCTAAACAAATGAACCTGGTCTGCGACGGGGTTGGACCGGCCGCTTTGAATGAGAAGTGACACAGACTGCCTGCTTCTCAAATGACACGCTTTTCATGCTGTCATAGTTTGACTCTTCCTTATCTGTTGCACCTAATTTTGAACATATAAATGCCACATTGTACCAACAAAAACAAGTTGTTTCAACAAACTGAGGACAGGTCATACTTTAGGGAGCCTGTTAATGTGCTGGTGTGTGGATAATACGGGATTATGTTCTACCAAGGGCCCCTAAAACTTGAATAATTACATGTTCATGCATTCATATAGGCAGACCTCTCAGTCTATGTCAAAAGGCATAATGTTATGATCATGTAAACACTATAATAATAATCAGAGCAAAATTGGTATGAATTGATTAATGTTTACTCTGAATAACAGAATAAAAAATATGTGACATGAGGCAAAACTACAGTAAGGCAAAACTACAGTACAGGCAAAACTACAGTACAGGCAAAACTACAGTACAGAGTACAGTGTGTATGTAAACGCACTGACTTTAGATGTCTATTTCCAAATCGTCCCAGAACAGAACTGTTCATTGATTCATTGATTTATTTACCAGCTTCCTGGTGCCTACAACACAAATTATACAGTGTCTTGCAGACATGACGTAAGCATTAATTGGCTTAAGGAATTCTGGAATGTTTGTTTGGAATATACCAGTGCAGTCATAGGTTCCGTTTGGAATGTGACAGTGAGGTGTTATTTAGGAACACCCCTCTGCCATCTTTGTCATTCGTTTGTGGTTACTACAGGCACTGGAGCTAAAGGTCTTAGGGTGGGCACTGATTGAGTTTTATGATTACTTTAAATCATGTACATGAATATTTTATGAGTCAGTGAGTTATTATGCATTGGATGCAAAAAGAAAAACATTTGCATTGCCAATAACAAAGTATAAGTCCCGAGGTGACTTAAAACGGCTTCTTTTGTCTCGATTCACAGATTTAAAACCCACAATTATCATTTACAGTGAAGTCAAGAAAAGCAATAGATCACATACACACTCTGATGATAGAACCAGCAAAGGTTTCCTGAGAGTGACTACAGCCATTAGTCTATAACAAAAATAGATTTCTTTACCAGAAAGTGGATTAATCTACTACAATTTTGAGCTCTTCAAGGCTTTCACATTTCACTTTTCTCAGTGACAGCTTCATTGAGATCATCCAGTCCTTTTAGTCTGCCATCTGTCAGTATCTCTCTCTCCCTCACTCTCCCTCACTCACTCACTCATTCACTCACACACGCACAGCACAGACTCAAAAGCTTCAGTCCTCTGTGTCTGCCTCCGTCGGTCTTTTGGAGGCGAGCTCTCGCTCTCTCTCTCTCTGTGGTGACAGGACTACTTAGCAGTAGACGAATGGGCTTGAATGGAATTCTGGGAATTGGCATCTGGTTTCCCTGCTTCACCATAGATGTGGTGCCAAAGTCAGAGCTGATCCCTGGAAGCATTAATTACCAGGGAAGCGTCTCACCCTTGACCAGATAAATAGGCGCCGCTTTGACCCAAGAATCTGCCGCTCTAGCACCCTGATATCAAACAGCACATTTTCAGCTCTGTTTTCAAACCAGCGTTTGATTGTTGGTTGTCAAGGTAACTGAAGGATCAATTTAAAAAGATGTCACAGATCTTATGAAGATAATTAAAATTGCTCACTGTGTTTTTCATCTCCAGATGTTCCTGACAGTGTACCTCAGTAACAATGATCAGCATTTCACTGAGGTGCCCGTTACCCCGGAGACCCTGTGCCGGGATGTGGTGGAGCTGTGCAAGGAGCCGGGAGAGATGGACTGCCACTTGGCCGAGGTGTGGCGCGGATCTGGTGAGTAACAGCGATGCTGTAGGTTCAGCAACACGCGTACACAAAACGGAGAACATATTAATGAATGAATATTAATCAAGAATACTGTGACCCGTAATATAGTGGACGTAAATAACAGTCAAATACAATAATCCCTTTATTTACTGCGAGCGTCCAGATGTCTCAGGTGAGAGACGGGTTTATTGCCATTTTGAATCTCTTAAGAATGAGAAATGTTAAGAACCTCGGCTGAAGGAGCGAGGCTTTGTAGCTGTTTCCATGGTAATGCTGCCATAAGAGCGAGGAAAGTGCCACTTTAAAGCATTTGAGTACTTCCTCAAGAGCCCTGAAAGGAAAGGAGTGCCGCAAAAGGTTCTTATTTTGCATTCATTCTTCACCGCACATTCAGACCACCACACTTGAAAACCCTGCGCTGAATTTTGATATGTCTGATTGTTCCGTTGGCCTGTATGCTACAATACTGGCTGATTTGTTTTGCCGTCACGGCATTATATATATTCCGTATTCGCTCACCTGCGCTTGGCTGTTATCTGTGTGTTCATTTAGTTAATGAAATTGTCATGGGCAAGTTGAACAAATTGCCTCAGGAGTGGATGAGCTCTCTGGCTCAGCACCAACCCAAACATTATGTCCCGATTGTTTCTTTCAGGCTATTTGTCAGAGAGATCAACAACACACGCATGACACCGAGGGAATGAATATTTAGAATCTAGGTCAGCAGTCAGGATGTTGTTTGGGTGGGATTCAGACAACAAACTTTACATGCACTTGACCTACGTCGATTGTCGAGCCTACTGTAACACTTTGAATCTGTCGTGTCGTAGTAGACCTTTTAAATATGTGTGTGTGTGTGTATTCCAACTTTGTACAGAGCGAGCTGTAGGAGACGGGGAGAGGATGCTAGATGTGCTCCAGCGATGGGGACAGCACAGATCAGAGCTGCGCTTCTTCCTTCGTCATGACCGAGCCCCAAGCAGGGAATCAGGTGAGCGTTGCGCAGGAACGTCCCAACCTCTGTCAAGACAAACATCATGAGACAGAGGCCAGGAGGACAGAACAGCACCACGTTCTCACGGCCCGGGCACCGAGATGTTTGACATCGCGTAGGAAACTCCACAGATCCTTTAATTTTTCTACACGTCTACATATCTGCTGTTTATTTATGCATCATGAATCATAACTGTGTTATATTAGCATTTTGAATGGAGATGGTTTAATACTAGACTGCTTCTCTGAGTGTGGAGTTTAACAACCACATAGACCCCTACTAGGATGTGGTCTTGACCCAGTTCTAAACAAAAACCGGAGCTCTTTTGTTTGTGGCAAGGACACAATCCACACTAGTTCCAAAGCAAACGTAATCTATTGATCCATTCATTGATGTAGAACCAGAGAATGTTGTGTGTGTGTGTGTGTGTGTGTGTGTGTGTGGTTGGTGTGAAGTGAACTTCATAGCTATCAGATGGATAGTGTGAGAATATTAGTTAATAGGACTATGAAAGTATTTCTTTTTTATGTCATTCTGTGCTCCAGGCTTGGTAAACCTCTTCCTGTTCTGCCCAGACTGTCGTCTCAGCCTCAGACTGCTTTGATGCAGGAGGAGGTTTAGAGTTAGTTTGCCTCCGGGCCTTGGACGAGGCCTATTTTAGTTTGGAGGCGTGGATATCCCAGTCATTGTCATAAGCCCGTTAATTTTTAGATTTCGTAGGAAAATCTTTGAAAACTCCAGGTCGCGCTCTATCCTCTCAGCCCCCAGTTGCGTAACTAATACCTCTTACCCCTCACAGCTTGAGTCTGGCACAAGGATTAGATGGCTGTTTTCCCTTCCTGTTATCTTAGCCGGCTTTTGTTTTCCCACACTGCTAGCTTAGTTCTGCTCCGTCTGTGCAGCACAGTCGTGTGTGTATTACCTTATTCTTCTTAAAAGCACACACTGTTGTGCTGTGCCTGTATTGGTGATCGTGTTTTATTATTTATGATGTTCAATGCAGTTTGCGTCTGACCTCTCCTGTCTAACTTGGAGGCGATGTGTGAAGGTGACCTTAGTTATACCGATCAAAATGCCCGCAATAAAAGGTGGTGTGAAAAGCCGGTCAGCAGACAGAGGAGGAGGAGGAGTGGAGTGTGTTTTTGTGTGTGTGTAATCTTCACATGATCGTGAACTGGATCGTGATGGGAGAATCTCAAGAAAATTCATGCGCTACGTTATGCATCCGAAGCTTCCGGTATTCTAAGCCTTTGTATAAGTCATAATGTATAAATGTCAACATGTGACCGTGTACATTTGTAGGCGTCCACACCAAAACCAAATCATACATGTTTGGGAAAAACTGGTACTGGGACAGAAACCTAAATCTGATCTCAGTCTGAACGATCAGGCCTACGCTGATTGGACGCTTGACAGGAACATTAAGGTCTTCAGGGTTCTTTTATGAGCCTAAACAAAAGTCATGAAAGGTTGGTATGCTAATATGAAGCTGATGGTTTAGCAGAGAAACTTTCCAGTCCAACCTGAAAGCATTTTGAAAGAAGCAACACCGTAACCATCTGTCTGCAACAGTAACGTGTGAGAAAAGCAGGAGTTCAGTGTTAAAACATCCAAGAAAATCAGCAGAAGCAACAGTGGATGCAAGCACCAGGAGCGTTTTGGTTTAAACCACTATAATCAGATCAAATGTAACAAAAACCGGAGTGTTAAAATGTGTGATTTTCTTCCTGAAACCATGCAGCCCCTCTCCATTGTTGCGGACGTTTGATTTAACCGGTTAATACCGTATGTTATTAATCACAAAATGCTTTGCAGAAAGGTCGTTTCCTTCATAGTTGTGTTGTTGTCGTCACTATTGTTACTATTGTTCCAGTCCAACAAAGTGCCAGACGTTGATGTCATACAGTCGACAAGAAGACGTTGGAATGGTTATTTATAACAGGAATAGCTGCTGCTACAAAGGGGTTCGTTACAGACGCCACACTCTTAGAATGCTGCCGTCAGTCAGCCACCGTGCAGCACCCTCTTTCAACGGGAATTTAAAACTGTACCCACTTTCACACCTCGCCACACTCGGCCAATCGCTGCACAAAGACCCTGTGTGCACGGTGGTCTCAAACGTCCAATTTCTGGTGTTCAGTCTTCGATATTCACACTTGACCGTTCTTGTCACCCAGCCAGATGACTAAATTTGTTCTCTGCTAAGTGGTTTGGTCTTGTGTGCTTCTTATGGAGGCTAAGTATGGGCCTGCACACTGACACTCCACGGTCAGTTCATGTATTAAAACATACAAACTGTATGTCAGGGGTCATCTAAAACCATTATGTAAGCTAAAAGGTTTTAAAGGATGGACATCTGACAGACTGCACAGCTGTGAAATGCAGTAGCCTCATCGGATATGTCGTATGAGCAGTCACACACACACACACACACACACAGAGTTGTGAGACCCGCCCACAGAAGATTGTGTATTAGGTTAAATCCTGAGATTATTGCAAGTAACAAAGCAGCACAGATCCTGGTTTCCCAGAGTAGACGGTCTTTCTGACGCACGTACACCACGTTACTTCTTGTTTGTTTTGAGGATGTTTGCAGAAATGTCTTTCAGAGCTGTCTGTGATGTCTGATGTCCACTTTTTGTCTCGTGTCGGTTCCTCAGGAGGCTCCAGAGGATTAGAACTGAAGAAAAATGGATTGAAGGGCCCCTTGGACAGAAGGATGGAGAACGGGGTGAGTGTCTATGACGCGTTATGAAGGGTGTTCATCAGGTTGCTGCCATGATGAAAGAATGTGTGTATCAGTCAATATTGAAGAATCACAGATAGGCTGGCTCAACTTAACTTAGTCATAGGACAAAATGAATTTTTAAAATCATTTTAAACTAAACTAAACAAAGAATAGATGCAGTCAATAATTTAGACGTTGGTAAAAAATAAAAATTAAGAACATTTTGGCTGAAAACTATCAAGGATCTAAATGAGAAATAACGTCACCTGAACCATCTGGAGTTGGAATTGTTTCCAGTGCTTCAAGTCATAGTGCTTTTTAAGTCCGTTGTAGTTAGAACCAGTAAGTCAACTCTGCTGCATCCACAACACAAACACACAACTTCACTTCTGATGACAACTCCCTATCCTGAACGACCCGGCTGTTGGCTACACCTCACAACAAACAACACTGCCGAGTCTTTCCACTTGTTTGTTGGCTTGTTTTTTTTTTCTTGCGTCACAGAAATTCACAATACTGGTGAATGTCATGTAATATTTGTTTTGCTTTGTACATTAACAACCTAGACAAACACGAATGTTTAAACTGGTGGAGGCTATAGGCACGTGGGATCTAATGTCACACAAGTAACAGGTTCATAAAACCAATAAAAACTGACAAAAATATTACACATTTCAAATGTAAGTTTAAAGTGTATTTCTGCACTGAATGGAGGTTTTTTAATAAAAAGCTGTGACAGTGGGATGTGTGGATTCAGGAGCGCTGTTTAAAATGTGCAAATCTTTACTCCTTTTAATTACTTTACATAAAAGGAAGCTAAATGAAAACATGAGGATGTAGCTTTTCTGCAAAAGTAGAACAGGTGCAGTTTAGAATTCAAATAAAATGGACAAAGACACAACTGTAAAACACTTATCAGGCTTTCCACAGTTAGCCCACATCTTCACTGTACCACCAAAACTTTGATTTCATTGTTAAAATGAATGTGTTTTGGTATTTAAAATGTCATAATTCATTCGACGTGTGGCCCCAGATCCCTGATTTTCAGGTTTTCATCAACATACATGTGTAATGTGCATCTTTGTATATGCGTATGTGAAAATAATAGAAAATCCCACTGTCCGTCGTGTCCATGCACTGACTGAGGCTCTGTTTGTCCCTGCTCAGGTGGGGACACCACGCATGGATATGACACTGGTGGAGCTGCAGGAGATGGCCGCCAGACAACAGCAGCAGATAGAAGCGCAACAACAACTACTTGCCTCTAAGGTACAGAGCAAGCGAGGCTCTTTAACAGCTGACAACATACAGTATGTGTGGATATGAGAGGCCACAGTTTGGGAAAACAGCAAATGAAAAGTGCTTTGTAGCCATACATGGAAGTGGGGGCCGGACTTTCCTGTCTTTGTTTAGCTGTATAGAAGTGCAAAGGTAGAAAGTACAGGAAACATGTTGAATTTGATGAATATGTCAAAGAATTTTTTATTTTGTCAGCATTTGGTTTCTTTAGAGAGGTTTTGGTTATTTTGGTTATTTTTGATGTGCCTTTGTGATTAAAATAATCATTAAATTTCAGAGCAGCTTCTCTACAATGACCTACATTGCTGTGAAATTCATATGACTGAATGATGTTGAAGAAAAGTACATGGGTCAAAGTTCATCTCATCTCATCTTCACCTTAATGTGTTTTCCTTTGATGGATTTAAGACGGGCTGGTCCTACATCTCTACCTTAACGTCCCGTTCCTGAGTTGTCATTATGATGAAAATGCATGAACCAATGTCCGGACACGAGGACGGTCCGTCTCTGAGCTTACTGTGTCAGCATCCTGTCTTCTCAGCACCGAGCCTGCGTTACCCCGACCCTGCACGTCTCTGACCTCTACTTGTCCTCTGTGTTTCCAGGAACAGCGGCTGCGCTACTTGAAGCAGCAGGAGCAGCATCATCAGCAGCAGGCCTCTGAGCAGGAGAAACTGCAGCGCCTCCGAGACAACATTGAGAATCAGGAAATTAGACTCAAGAAGGTCCGGGCCCTCAAGGGCCAGGTGGAGCAGAAAAGGCTCAGCAATGGCAAACTGGGTGAGTTCATGGGGAAATGAATATATGACTTTAAGATTTGATCAGATTAAGATTTATGTTATTAATTACTGTATTTATTGTTTTGTTTCCAGCATGTTCATTTTTGTACATTTTTGCCTGTCTTCATCTATTCTAGTGGAAGAGATTGAGCAGATGAACAGTCTGTTCCAGCAGAAACAGAGGGAGCTCGTGGTCGCTGCGTCCAAGGTTGAGGAGCTCAGCAGACAGCTGGACCTACTAAAACACGGCAAGATGGACAACTTCCGTGACAACCAGAGCTCTGTGGCTGAGCTGGACCGCCTCTACAAGGAGTTACAGGTAGGAGCTGGAACAGTATGAAAGGAATGCAGGAAAGAAATGTGTGCAGTTGACACATGCTTACAGCGGAGAACTTGACGAACGAACGCAGACAGTTTCAAACAAAAGTCTTTTATTATTCTGTATTTCTGCAGATTTTAATTGCTCATCAAACCAAACAGCAGGAGCTTTGACCTGACACACACACACACACACACACACACACACACACAGCCCGTTTACAGTGATCCATCATCTTCACTGTAAAATTCCAAACACAGCATTGGGTGGATCATTCAGTACAGTTACTCTTATAAAAGTAATCAGTAACTTAATCAAATAATCACAATAATAAAAAGTAACGTGAGTACATCAATGTCCAATATGTCCAAGAAAATAGATATAAGTAACGAGACTTTCACTGAAGTTTATTCTTCAGACAGAATGATGTCGGTGAACTATTAGGGACATCTTTCATCAAGAGATAAACTTACACTGACTCCTCTTTGAACTGTTTGTTAACGTGACGCCAAAATAAAAGTCCATTCAAAGAGACGGTTCACGTGTTAGCTAGCCTTTCTTAGACACACACGCAGACATACCTCCCTGTCCTCCTATCTAAAGCTATCTAGACCGTGAATAGTGTGATAGTTACAGTGGAGAGAGAGACAGACAGACAGACAGGAAGGACAGGGCAGAGAGACGGGAGGACACACAGAAAGGGCACAGGCTGGAATCTTATTAAAAATAGTTTTTGGATATGTTCTTTTATTGGTACTTGAATTGAAACTCTCCATTGGAGGCAGAGATCTCTGCCAAATCACTGGCTGAGCCCGTGACTTAGGAGTGACGCCATGATGTTATTAGAGACCTTCAGTAGGAATAGATGCAAGAGCGCTACAGTGACAGGAAGTCAGATTTGAACTCAAATATTCACCATAGCCTGTAGATCCACTGTGTTTGCACTGTAGTAGCTATACAAGGGCACTTTTTATACGCTTATGCGGAAGAAACAAACGCCTGTTTCAAGTCCAATATGAGGAAAAGAGGAGGAATTTACAGAAAACAAACTGAAATGTACAACACAGACAGAAACTGATGAGTTTGCCAGACCTCAGCAGTAAACAAATGTTAAAAGACAATTTTGTTCATTTTTTTCCTGATTATTTGGACCTCTTATTTATTGTCTGTAAAAAATAAAGTGGTTTCTGCTTTTGAACTTTACATCTTTGCCTTCTCTGCTGTCTTTGATGGCCTTCAGCTGAGGAACAAACTCAACCAGGAGCAAAACTCCAAGCTGCAGCATCAGAGAGAGAATCTGAATAAACGCAACATGGAAGTGGCTGCCATGGACAAACGAATCAACGAGCTCCGAGATCGACTGTGGAAGAAGAAGGCAGCACTGCAGCAGAAGGAGAATCTGCCAGTATGTACAGTTACACACACACACACACACACACACAGAGACATCAGGTGACAAACCTGGTCCTCCATATATCTTATTTGTTATTTTGTTCATAGAGTTGGGCGT
>OMNV01020064.1:8392-22997 GCA_900303265.1 Brotula barbata
TGACAGCGAGGCCGGAGGAGGCAGACTTACAAAAAGGGCACGCGTGCTAAATATCAACCCGCTAATTGCCACGGATTTAATGATCGCCTGTCGTCAAAACTAAAAGGCCTTATTAAGCCAACAACAGTCGCGTTCTGTCATAACGATGAAAAATGAAAAGAAGACAACAAACAGGCATCGAGCGCGGCGTTCATCAGCGTCTTAAAGTGACGGCCACCTGTGTTGTGGTGCCAATGGAAGCATTAGCCAGCGGCTTTTGCATTTGGCTGAATAATAAACAAGTACTAAAAGCTCGAGATCATTCCTTGAGCCCAGATTTCGTTCTGCACAATTACATCTCTGCTCTTAAACCACAATTAGCATGTGGAGAGAGGAAGGAGAGAGGGGGAGAGAGAGAGAGAGAGAGAGAGAGAGATGGGAAAAAAAAAAACAATAAATGATACAAAAAGGCTGAGCGGCGCTGTAATTTGTATGAAAATGACAGTATGTTTAAATCATTTATTAGGATCGGGTGGTTGTTGTGTTCCAAAACGTGCGAGTCTAATATCACCATTTACAATACAACAACAACAACAAAATGAGGAATGCTTTGCGTTTGTCATTTCTTACGCCGAGTGTTGTCTGCTCAGATAAGGCTCAGTGTGACCACGGAGAAGGATTCATGCTACCGGCAGTGACGATAACAGTATGGCTGTCAGGGAGGAAGACAAAAGTATAAAACCTCCAGACTGTCCATCAGGTGGAACGATTACAGGAAATTCTATGTGCTTTTCACCTTAGCTTAAGATTTGTTGTAAATAATGAATAATCATTTTTGGTTCCTCTTTTCCTCCTGTAACGTTTTTACATCATCACGTACCTCATTTAAATTTACCGTCCACAGCTTTAAAATAAGCATAGGTGTGAATGGGAGTGTCATTTATGATAGATAAGAGGTAAAGATAACAGATGGATGTATGAAGGGAGGGATGAATGGATGGATGATGGATGATGGATGAATGACTGAATGGAAGGATGATGGAGGGATGGATGGTGGACGGATGGATGAATGATGTATAGATGGATGGATGGATGGATGGATGGATGATGGATGGATGGATGATGTATAGATGGATGGATGGATGATGGATGGATGATGGATGGATGGATGATGGATGGATGGATGGATGGATGGATGATGGATGGATGATGTATAGATGGATGATGGATGGATGGATGGATGGATGGATGGATGGATGGATGGATGGATGATGGATGATGGATGATGTATAGATGTATGTATGTATGTATGTATGTGTAGATATATGGATGATGATGGATGGAAGGAGGGATGGATGGTGAATGGATGGATGGATGGATGGACGATGGATGAATGGATGTATAGATGGATGGATGGATGATGGATGGATGGATGATGTATAGATGTATGTATGTATGTATGTGTAGATATATGGATGATGATGGATGGAAGGAGGGATGGATGGATGATGGATGGATGGATGGATGATGGATGGATGATGTATAGATGGATGGATGGATGGATGATGGATGAATGATGTATAGATGGATGATGGATGGATGGATGGATGGATGGATGGATGATGGATGGATGGATGATGTATAGATGTATGTATGTATGTATGTGTAGATATATGGATGATGATGGATGGAAGGAGGGATGGATGGATGATGGATGGATGGATGGATGGATGGATGGATGGATGGACGGTGGATGAATGGATGTATAGATGGATGGATGGATGATGGATGGACGCTCACAAAGTCCATCTTGTCCAGTTTCTGTGTCTTTTTTGCACGTTTCAAAAAGCGACCCTAAATAAAGATAAGAAGACACACCTGTTATATCTCCTCTTTTCACAATTAATCAGTATCAACCTTGTACATTGTGAGACGACAGCTGATCGAATACATTCGAAGATTTGTGATGTTGTGATGTTGTGTTGTGTTTTGATATTGTAGTGACTGTCATGTGATCCTGGATTTGACCGAAACAAACAACATGAGGATGGGGCGGGTCAGAGGTTGAAAATAAACGCCCTTTCACGCATATTCACAGTTGCTCTTCTGCAGCGTAAATTGAGGACGACTGCGTGTCAAACCCTACATGGACCATCCTGGGTGTAATTGGTGACAGCCTGTGATTATCAGACAGACACAATTTCCCCATCTTTGTCTCAGTGTCCACCATGTGACCCTGAAAATAAACAAGTAATCATACACTTGATTGTGCCATTCAAAATCCGCTCGGCCTCCATCTCCTCCGTCTCCTCCGCTCCGTGCTTTGCTTTTCACATTCCTCCCACTGCGAGTCCCTCTCTTCCTCTCTCTCTCTTTTTTATCTCTTTTGCTGGAGTCTCTGCCTTTAGGAGACCACCAAGACTCCAAAGCCCAACGCCTATGCCCACACATCCCTAACTGACCTGCCAATTTGCCCAGCCGACCCAAATCTGCCTCTCGCTGAGCAGCCTCCAGCTTAGACACACAAACATGTTTGTTGTCAATGAACTAACAGAAGTTAGATCAAGTTCTGGTCCTTGTCTTTGGAATAGAAGAAGAAGAAGAAGAAGAAGAAGAATTCAAACAGAAAGGAGCAGGTCGACCTCGAACCTACGACCTTCTTGCTGCGCGTGCTGACCACTGTTCCACCGTGGCACCAAAAAGCCTCGCAAGCAGCTTTTCATTTATTAGCAGCAGCGCTGAAATCACGTGTGAAGTCGTTTGGCTTCTTCTAAAAGACAATTAGGCAGACAAAACACATATTCACACATAACGTCCAGACGAGATAACAGTGTCTGTGCCTGTGTGTGTGTCTGTGTGTGTGTGTGTGTGTGTGTGCTGCTGATGAAGCTGCAGCAGCCTTTGGGCTGAGACAGATGATGGATGGAAGGGAGTTGATGACTGTGTTGGGTGGCTGCTCACTGTGTTTTCCTCCCGCTCTCTGTCTTACCCCCCACATCTCTCACGTCCTCTGGATTGTGTGCGTTCTCTATCTTCCTTCCCAAGTTCTCCATCTCCCACCCCCCCCCAAAAAAATCAAAAAAATCTACATCTTTCTCTCCGGCGGTGACTGATGGAACACGGATGCGGCCTGCCTACCGTGTCAGCCTTCGCCTCATCCTCCACTCTTCGGCTTGGAACAATTCATAGACCCCGGTGTAAGAACAGCAGGAAGACAGAGGCAGAAGCAGACGTACAATCAGATAGAGGAACGAGACCAAGGAGAGAGATGGGAAATAGATAGAGAGGGGGAGAAAAAGAGCGAGGCAGATGAAATAATGAGAGATCAAAGACTCTCTGAAGCTCGAGTTAGACCGTATCAGTGATCAGCAACTACAAGAGGGGATTTTGTCTGATATCCATGCAATTTATCCGGGATTATTCTCCTTGTTATAATTCTTTACAGGAGTAACCGCAGTTCATCGCAAAATTTGGACCGAACGATTTCACGGCGAACGTAGCGCTCGCCTTAACCTGGAAGGAGGCTTCGCGACGAACGCCGCAGACCGGAACGCGACAACCGATAAAAGTGAGCGAGATGGTTATTAGGATTAGCGCAAAGCTATTAAATGTTAATGATATAATGACTAATGAGCCCCAACTCGTTCTCATTAGCAAACAGTTGTTAAGTGTATATAAAGCTACAGCCAGCTGAGGGGAGGAGCAGAAGAGCCGGAGAGGATGAAAGAGGGAAGGAAGGAAAGGTCTTTTTACTTCATTTGGAGTTTTGGACTGGCACTGTGATGGACACCTCAATCCAAACGTCAACACAGGTCACATTAGTGTACTTCCTGGGATTTTTCTATAGACGCAGGAGCAGCAGGTTGGAGAACTCCACGGCTGCTTCGTGAGCAAAACAACTCTCATTTCCTGAAAAATATCCAGAAATCTTAGACAGCGCTGATAACAAAAGTAGCATTCTCAAAAACAGGATTATAATGGTTATAGGTTAGGACCCATTTCTTAGAAGCTAGTGCTATTTTTTGTGAATAAGCCCCTTATTTATTTCTCTTTTTTTTCCCTTCTATTTTATTTGGTAGTCCGACGGTGTTTTGTCTGGTAAAGCCAGAGCACCCCCATGAGGCGGAGAGGTAGAATCCCTGAACGTCCAGAGGGATGAGGATCACTTCAGGGATCTGACAAGCAGTGCAGCGGAGTAGATTAAGAGGAAAAATAATTTATAAAATTCCCTTCAATTATTTATTGAGCAATTCCACTCAGAATGTGTTTACTCAGGGGTTATTAAATATTATACTGCTAAGCTACTCGGGAAAAAAAAGAAAGAAAAGGAATTATCAGAGGACATGCCAGCATCCTTCTAATTCCAGTGATCAAACCTCCTCGAGCTTCCAGAAACGGCATTTAGAATGCAATTAAAGGAATAGCTGCTGAATCAATTTTCCACTTTTTCATTTCTCTTTTCTTTAATTTGAATCGTGTTAAGCAAAGGAAATTTGTTTCTGGCCAAACAGCATAATGTAGGGAACTGTACGTCCTGTGTGTGTGTGTGTGTGTGTGTGTGTGTGTGTGTGTGTTTGTGTGTTTGTGTAGAGAGAGAAATCCTTGTATGTACGTATGTGTGTGTGTGTGTGTGTGTGTGGATGAGAGGTAATGAAATAACTGCGACTCAGCTAATCCCATCTCTCTCTCTTTCTCTCTTCCTCCATCTCCAGCCCTTGTCATCCTCTCTCTATCTCAGTCTCCCGGTACACTGAGAGACGGACTTAGGTCTGGCTGGAAGACTGTCAATAGTTTGTCCAGATAGAGGCAGCAGGCTTAGCCAAGCAGAGGAAATGTAGCCTTGGATTGTACCTTGGCTTCCACAGCAAACTGTCTAATAGGTTTAGGTGGGATAGAGAGAGAGAGAGAGAGAGAGAGGGAGAGAGAGAGAGAGAGAGAGGGAGAGAGTGTGTGTGTTAGACATTTCTTCTTCATCTGTTTGTTGCCACTGTAGAGATTCATTCCACCTGCTCTTTTCCCTTGCGAGCAAGGTTATAGTATTGTTTTGTGTGTGTGTGTGTGTGTGTGTGTGTGTGTGTGAGTGTGTGTGTGTCCTCTTCAGGGTGGCTCACTTTACCAGGAATGAAAGGGGAAAAACAAACCATAGCTATCATTCCTCTCCTCTCTTACCCAAACTCTCACTCTGTCTTGCCACTCCTTCCTCACTTTGTTAGTGAGTTTCTGCGCGTGTGTGCGTGTGTGTGAGTGTGTGTGTCTCACCTCACGCGACAGAAGAGGAGGAAACAAGAAGAGACAGCCGGAGTAAAGACAAACGTGTCATCTATCTGCTTGACAATAGTATAGAATGTGTGTGATGTCTTGTGTCATGTCAATTTACAGCGGCATGGATCCTGTAAATGACACTGCCACACACACACACACACACGCGTGCTCACACACATTCCACAGCACTGCCGCTATCCGGACACACGCGCGAACAGGTCAGTCTGGGGGGGGGCTGGTGGTCTGGAACATTTTCATGGAGCAACACTGACCCCTGCTGAACGCTGTAATAGTCGGAGCTCGGCGTGTCAGCATGGGTTTGATGCCCTGAACCACAGCGTTTCATGGCAATCCTGTCAAAGCTGAGACTAAAGGAATAACAGCTTCTCAAGAACAATGAGCGCCGCTTGAAATAGAAACCAATGTTAGCGGAGGGCTTTGCTGCTGAAAAGCTGGAAGCATAGGTGAGATGGAGTGTTTGCATAAAAAAAAATACACATCCATTAGGTTTTGATGGGCTGCCATCTCCCCTCATTTGGATCTCTGTCCTCTTTACAGCCTGTCATCTCCTCTCTTCGCAGTTTGCTCGAGTGCATTTCTCTCTTCTGTCGTCTCTCTCCGACGCAACTGGTCCATCGGTCAGAGGCCCTGCTCGTCGTGTTTGGTTTCGGTCTTTTCTAATGGCCCCGTCGCTCGGACGGAGCGAGTCAGCGCGCCGTCGATCGGGTGACAAGCAGCAACCTCGTGGCCGACGGAGCCTCTAGTCTGAGTTAGTTAGCGAGCCAGACTCAGACGGGAAGGGAGATTTGCTAAAACGTAAATAAAAGCAAACAGGGAGATGAAGCTGTGTGGAGCTGTGGGAAATTTCCTCTGTAAAGACCAAATTTGAAGGCGTAGACAGGCGCGTTACACACGGCCAATCGTGTCCGTGCAAACAAAGCAGAGAAAATGCGAGGAGGTCCCGCGACGGCGAATGTAAATATACTGTATATTGAAAATCACCGCATGCAATATAAATGGAGGCACACAACAGGAATTTTCAGATTTTGACGAGTCGACTTGACAAGGCAGTTAAAGAGAATAATAAATCCCCTGCTTGTCACCGCTGTCATCAAGTGCTAAATGAGGCGAAGTGACAAGAGGAAACGGCACCTCTCACTGTTCTGGATCCTGACTGTGCTGCTACTACCAACTCAACGCGAGTACTCTGATACGTCTGCGGTAATTACACTACTACGCGAGCGTTCGCACGTGGATGAGACGCGGCGAAATACGTGAACCTGCCGCTCGACCCGTCGAACCCGTTGCCCCCCCTAACGTTTGCCACCCCCGTAGAGAAATGAATGTTTTACAGAGATGTTGTGGGTGGATGAAAAACAATGCACAGACAGAGACGGAGATGAGAGCAGACAAGGGGGGGGGAGTAGAGGTGAGAGAGAGAGAGAGAGAGAGAAAATGGGATGCAGAAAACATGTGGGACGAGCTCAAACGAAGGAAACCGGAGAGAAACAGGAGCAGGATCAAAAGATGAAATGTGCAAAGTGGAAGGCTTAATTAGAAAACATCACGTAAGAAGATTTGAAAAGTAGAGCGTAATTTACTCACAAAGACACCGACGCAGTCGAGTAACGTGGGGCTGCACGCCAACAAGCGCTGACAACACCAAATCACCATTTGGAGAGCGGGAGATCTCGGGAGACACGAGACAATTAATAGAGATCCAAAGACGCCAATTAGCACACGGCGAAACTGTGGGGGATTGACTGAAGAATGTGCAGAGACGTGGCAGGGGGAACAGCCGGGACTGAGAAGACAAGGACAAACTAATGCAACAGACGTAGGATACGTAGCGCTCGTTTGCCACCAAATAGCTCAGCACCGCAAAACGGAGGAGCTTTTCGAGTTGTTTTGTTTTCATGGGAGGGCGGTTGGTCAGAAACTACTCGTTATCGTCGCCAAATGTATTTTATAAATGAAGAGCTTGGACCCACGAGCCCTTTAAATATGAGGGCCTGCTGGATAAATAAAAAGGATGCACGATATATACAAATAAAAGTTTAACGTGGTCAGGGTGCACAAATTATAATTGTCTCTTTTTGTATTTTATGGATGATAAGATTGAATATTTCAATGATATAATGACAACCAAACAAGAATTCTTATGCAAAATTTTAATAAAGTAGCAAATCTTTAGTCCTTATGTTCTTGTCTCTTTTGGACATTACACCGACTGAAGCTCTGAACTATTATGTGATTACACAGTAGGACTTTATCCAACACAGTCAGTCAGTGGTTTGCCTCACAGCAAGAAGGTTGTGGGTTTGAGTCCCGGGCTGACCGTGGTCCTTTCTCTGTGTGGAGTTTGCATGCGTTCTCCGTTCCTGTGCAGGTTTCCTCCAGGTACTCTGATTTCCTCCCACCTCCAAAGACATGCAGCTTAAGTGAATAGGAGAATGTAACATAGGTGTGAATGGGAGTGTGATTGAGTTGTCTGTCCCTATTTGCTGGCCCTGTGATAGACCAGTACAGGGTGAACCCGGACTTTCAGCGCTTGAATAGGCTCCAACCCCAATGTGACCCTGACATGGATGGAAGGACGGATGGATGGATGGATGGATGGACGGATGGATGGATGGATGGATGGATGGATGGATGGACGGACGGATGGATGGGTGGGTGGATGGATGGATGGTTGATGGATGGATGGATGGATGGATGGATGTATAGATGGATGGATGGATGGATGATGTATAGATGGATGATGATGGATATATGTGTACATGGATGGATGTATAGATGGATGATGGATATATGTGTACATGGATGGATGTATAGATGGATGATGGATATATGTGTACATGGATGGATGTATAGATGGATGGATGGATGTATAGATGGATGATGGATGTATAGATGGATGGATGATGGATGTATGTGTACATGGATGATGTATAGATGGATGGATGGATTAGGGATGGATGGATAGATAGATGATGGATGGATGGATAGATGATGGATGTATGGATGGATGGATAGATAGATGATGGATGGATGGATAGATGATGGATGGATGGATGGATGGATGGATAGATGATGGATGGTTAGATGGTGGATGGATGGATGGATAGATGATGGATGGATTGATGATGAATGGATGGATGTTTTTCTGCTTTTGCTTTTGAGCTGCTGTGACACAAAAATTTCCCCGTTGTCGGATCAATAAAGTTCATCTCATCACACAACAGGTGATGTCACACGGAAGAGGTTTTTAATATCTGAACTTCACATTGGTCAGAGACCTTCCTCTCGCTCTACTTTATCTATCATAATAAAGCAGAAAATGCCAAAACATTTATAAGAAAAAAAAAAAGCATCACATCTTACCCTCCTGGTCAGAGGGCTTCACAATATCACTGGGATGCTTTGTTGCTTCTTTGTTGTTACCTAAGCCGCCTCACCGTTCTCTTGAAGGCTCCAGTTACTTTGTCCAGGCGCTGTAGGTATGCTCACACACACAGACACACAGGATGTGTGATAGCAGAGCCCTCTGCCAAACTTGAAGGACAAACAAGCGTCAAACTGTGAGACTGGCAGGAGAAAAAGTCCAACACAGCTATTATTACACACAGGCGCGCAGTGTGATGAAAGATGTGCATAAGTGTCCACTGACAACAACAGAGGGAACCCCACTGGTATGTGCCGCTGTCTCTCTCTCAGTCTCTCTCTCTTTGGGTCTGCGTCTCTCGGTCTCCGTCTCTATCTCTCGGTCTCTCCCTCTCCCTCTCCCCCCCGCCAATCAATCAGTTTTTTCACAAAAACATCCAGTGGCCTCCCTGAATCTTGCTTGTTGAGTGCAGGACATACAGCGAGTGTGTGCGTGTGCGTGTGTGTGTGTGTGTGTGTGTGTGTGTGTGTGTGTGTCCATTCTCACTGGCTTAGAGTTTCTTAATAAAGCGGATTCACAGAGCTACTAAGGCAGACAGTAGAGAAAAATGGATACGGTAAGAGGAAAATAGGTAAGAGCAGGTACATGGAAGTTAAAGGGTAAATTTGACCTTCTTGCGACACCGTGACACACGGTTTGATGAATGATCTCTTCCTACGCCCATATAGAGACTTCAGCCTTACTTTCCTTGTAGCTTTACAGACTGGGGCACGGGCAAGGGGGAAGGGAGGATCTGGGTCGGATAACATGAACCTCTAAGGCTTTAAAGGGCTTCTGGCAGGTGAGAAGAAGAGACCGGTCGCTCGACACAGCCTGTAAGAGCAACACGCAGTGAAATGAGTCGGCGATGAGAGCTGTGAGGTATTCGATAATCTAAATGAACCCTTCGACGTTTATCTTTTTGGGCTGCAACAAAAGTTCTTTTTCACACACAGCAGACTGCACATTTAAATGTTGATGATCGTGGATTCATCAAAAGAAGGTTGGAGCACTGCGGCAGAACAAAAGGAATAATAAACGCTAATAATTGAAGGGCACAGAATGGTAATTCACTATCACAGCTGTGTGATTACATATATATGCAGAGGAAATCTTGACTCGTGCCGTTGTCGGGTTTACAAGATGCATTGGCAAACGCTTTTCCAATTTGTCTCAGTGTGAACTTGAATTTATTTCATTTTTAATCTTAGGATTAACAGTTTTAAGTGTTTTTAACTTTAATTAGCCAATCGTGGCACGGTTACCAGCAACTGGGTCAACCGCGCCTATGACGACTCTAGAAAATGTTTAGCAGAGTGCGATTGGAGAATCTTCTCTAAACGTCTATGAATATGCCCCCTGGCCCAGATTTAAAGAATCAAAACCTCTTAATGGATTTTTTTGCACCTAGAACAAAGGGAAATACAAGCCAGGGTGAGGAACACCCAAAAGATGAATTTCTTCTGCCTGAGCTGTCTCTATGAAATATCAAAATGTTATGAATAACACACATTAGCCTTGCTACGCTTGGCATAAATCTTCCACAGCACAGCCCACAGCCTTTAAGCACTGAATATAATATTGGAATAAATTCACACAAAAGACAGAAAAGAGTTTGGGTTTCCACGTAGACTGGCACTGCTAAGACTATTGACTGGAAACAGGCGGTAGAAGGCAAAGTGTCACCAACTTCCTGTGATGCCATAATTAAATGTTTTGAAGGTTGTGTGGTCCTTGCTGTTCAGTTTTAGAGAACGGAATTTTCCTCAGTGTCGTTTTTTCTTGTGGCTCATAATAAGTGGAATTTGTAAAGTGGTATTCACAAGAGATCAGCTAAGGAACCAGGATGTCTTTTATTTACAGAGCTGGTATGTTGACGAAAACAGGCAAACCCTCCAAAAAAACAAACTTATAATATGACTGAAGGACTTGGTGTACTTCATTTGAAGTGTCTTTTGATAGTGGCACAAACCACCTTTCCACCTTTTCTGCTCGGTGGTGCAAATAGAAAAGCAAAGGTGAGAGACAAGCTCTCACACACAAACACACGAGATTCTAAAATAACTGTCAACGCTTCATTCATCCACTGCCATCTATTGTCCTCTAAAGATTCAACTCTGTGTATTTCTCGATTTCTCTGACAGATAAACCCCCTCCTAATTCCATTCAATTATAAAAAGCGAAAAAGATCTTGTTTTCGACAAAAATGTTTAATCCTCATTGTCTCTCACACAAAGCTCATCCTCTGCTAGCCTTTTCTCCAGGATGAAAACACAATTAAAATATTATCAGTCGCACCACCTGTTCAGTTCAGATACAACAGGTTATGTGTAACGCACTCGCACACTCATCTTCTGCTCACAAAGGCAACACCACACACTTACAACTCTAATAAAATGATTTTTTTTTATTGTACTCCACCATTACATTAACACTTCAACCGGCCAGCGGACTGGAAATCATCTGGAAGTCTGCACTAACGTACCGATAGCTCCGTTTTTAGGGGAAAGCCTGACACGAAGTGGCCACCTACGGTACTACAACACTGTTGGACGTACAGGAGGAACGAGGGAGGATCATTTTCCTCACTATAAATCTAAGTAATCACATTCATAATCTAATGCTGGATTACTTAGCAACAGCCATGTACTTTTTAAATATTTATTATTTTGAAAGTGAACAAATAATGACAATTCTGGCTCAAGTTGTAACTAAACACACTCAGTTCAAGTAAAAACATAGAAATGCTCGCCATAAAATAATGCTTTATGATTTGCTATAAGTGCTACAGTCACGTGACCTGTTTTGTGGTCCGAATGTTTTGCGCTCATAGGCATGTCGCAATTCACACAATAGAAGAATGAAATGGAAGACTATTCACAGAATATGTAGTTATTGACCAGATGTGACTATCACCAACCTCTGTGCACAATATATTAACACATTACCCGGCTTATCGTCCTTTCATAAAACTATAAAGCCTTAAAGAGTTACTAGACGAATGGTTTCCATGGCTTACCATTCTGGAATGCACAGAATGACTTCAGGAGTCTAATGTGTCGGAATCAGCCTCGCAGCGCATCAGAGCAAACGCATTTCACCGTGTCTTACTCTAGAAGAAACACGCGTACACCAAATCTGTCTTACTGTCCAGGGTCAAACAGGTTCAACCTTCCAAATGGATCCTCTGGTGGCGTTTGAGGTTACATTTCTGGGTGAAGCGTTTGCCACAGGCGAGGCAGCTGTACGGCCTCTCTCCGGTGTGGACCCGCCGGTGGGCTTTCAGGTTACTCAGCTTGGTGAAGCTGCGGCCGCAGAGGGAACAGCAGAAGGGTCTCTCGCCTGTGTGGGTCTGCAGGTGAGCCTTCAGGTTGCTGGGGTGAGGGAAGCACCTCTCACACTGGCCACAGCGCAACAGGTGCCGGGGGCCAGACTGAGCATGACAGTCCAGATGGAGATGTGGGTGGGGATGCTGGGAGTTGGCAGACGGGTGGTGGGTTTTGATGCTGACCCACGGGGCTCCCGTTCGGGTAAGTGCTGTGACTGCTTTGTCACCCAGATGATCTCGTTGGGCTGAGAGGGGAGGAGGGGGAAGTGCTTTGGACGTGGAGGGAATTCTGTTGAGGTGATTTAAGTTGACACCCTGAGAGTGAGCTACAGTCAACTCTGCAGCTGTACTGTTTGTGTGTGTGTGGGGGGGCTTTTTCACTGGTCTGTGGAGGTGATGGATGGAAGATGGCAGTTTAAGTCCTGCACCCACTCTGGAATGCAGCTTCATTATTTCTTTCAGAGTTGCTTTATGCGAATTGCGATTCTGACCGGGTGCTTCCGAAGCCACGCCGAGCTGCTTTGTCGAACACGACAGCCTGGACCTTGACATATTTTTCTCCTCCGTCTTCTCCTCATCGCCCTCATCAGAATCCACGATTACCTCCTGCTTTATTGCCACGCTCAGCACATCGCTACCTTGCCCTCTTGCCACGGGAGATTTTGAAGTTGAAATCTGATCTCTCCCATGAGTACCTTGATCTTTGACTGGTTCAGTCAGCTGGTGCTCTGTAAACTTTAAGGAACCCCTGGTTTTGGCAGCGTCACAATCCTCGTCTGTTCCCAGTGTGTGGTCGTGAAATAATCCAACTGTTCTCAGGGTCAAATCAGCCCAGCTGGAGTCGACGTTCAAAGGTGAGACTTGGGATGGATCTGCGACCCCGTGTGCGTCCTCCCGATCTTCGCGAAAGACGTGCTCTGCGTGCGTCATGGCATTCCGCATTAACCGCTCGTCATTTTCTTGAGTCTGTTTTGTGTGTGCCTCAGACATCTCACTACAGATATGGGATTCAGACGCCACTTCACCTAGACCGGTTATAGAAACAAACATTAATTACTGTAGTGCATTCGTAATTTAAACTACTCTTTTAAATAGCACATATAGAACAAAAGAGGAGTTTATGAGTATTCAGGCAACAGCCAAGTATCACTTCTCAGATACCCACTATTTTAATGTATTTTGGTATTGTGTGTTACTTATTATTATTCATTGTTACAGTGTAAAGTGAATACTTTGGTCCATTAGATAAGCTTCTTTATATTAAAACTATTAAATAGCACTAAAGACAAAACAATTATCCAGGGAAAACATTTAATTTTTCCAGTGTAGAAGGCACAATTATTGTTTTTATGAATTTAATTAATGACAACAGCAACAATGGGTTGCCTGTGATTTTTCTGAATTGCACGCAGACTTTATTTTAATACAAACTGTTTGAGAAATTATTGCTACTTTTGATGAAGATTAAATTTTGGCAAATATAACAAATTAACAATCCACAATATAACAAAGCTTAGTGATCTCAACGACATCTCTTTGTAATACTCTAATTCACTTCATTGCCTAATACTGTATGTTAATATGAAAATAATGTTGCATAAAAAAATACGTCACATCAGATTTCATGCAGTTAAGTGCTATATTTAATTTGTTTTTTTCATCAGTTATTTATTTGCTTCACTCTCACTGTGTCTAAGAGTAACACACATGGACCTGGGACAGGAGATCACAATACGTACCATCACCTGTATGGCTCCAACCACCATGGATAGCAGAACAATATGGTTCACAAACTTCTCTCTTTACATCCACAGCCAGGATCATGGTGTCGTCTTCCTCTGCCTGAAGCACATATATCACACATCTTAAAATGCTGTGGGGTCATTACAACACCGATCTAGGATACTGACCATAAACATTTTTTCCACAAATATGTGAAAAGCTTTTCTGACCTTATGTATCAAGGTAAGGTAAGGTAAGGTAAGGTAAACTTTTATTGTCCACAAGGGGAAATTTGGCTTGGGCCTTTACCCCTGCTGCAGCCACACACAACAAAAAAAATACATACATAACATAGAATACATAACAAAGCGAAGACACCACATTACACCAGTGCACAAATGATATGATTAAATTAACAAGTCACAATCAGTGCTGTTTCAGAGCCTCGTTCAACATTTTAGTAGACACGGGTACAAAGGAGTTTTTAAACCTAATATACCTCCACTTCGGTTCCCTGTACCTCCTACCAGAGGGCAGAAGTACAAACTTCTCATGTAAAACATGGGTCACATCGCTGACTATTTTTTGGGCCTGTTTTAGTGTAGCCTGGTCATAAATAGACCGCAGAGAGGGGAGTTGTCTTACCCCTATTATCGTCCCTGCGGTCTGCATCAATCGGATCAATTTGGACCTCCGTTGTACTGAGAGATTACCGAACCAAACCGTGATGCCAAATCTGACCAGGCTTTCCAAAACCGCTCGATAGAAGACCAACATAAATTTTTGGTCAACGCCGTGAACCCTAAGCCGGCGGAGGAAGTGCAGCCTTTGCTGTAGTCTACTACAGAGGCTGTCCACATGTGTTTTCCAGGTTAATGTACTGTCGATAC
>OMNV01020065.1:0-13126 GCA_900303265.1 Brotula barbata
TGCATATTACTAACTCGTCTTCGTCCCCGGAGTGTTTCTGCTTTGTCACCCGTCAGGTCCACATGGAGTTTAAGACGGCTTCCAGTTGGACTCATATCCAGATTCATCTTTGTTACTGTTATTGTTTCAGTTGCTCTCTGTTTTCTCTCTTTGTGTCTCCCCCCCTCCCACTTTCTCTCTCAACCCAACCGGTCAAGGCAGATGGCCGCCCTCCTAGTCCAGGTTCTGTTCAAGGTTTCTTCCCTTTAAAAGGGGAGTTTTTCCTTGCCGCTGTCGCCAAGTGCTCGCTCATGGGGGAATGTTGGGTCTCTATATATTGAACTGCTTTACCTGTAAAGTGCCTTGAGATAACTTGTGTTGTGATTTGGCGCTATATAAATATAATTGAATTGAATTGAATTGAATATTACTCCTAATAATAATAATCATAATTATAACACTATGAATAACAATCATCATTATTAGTATTTTTGTTTAATTTTAGTATTATTAAGTATTATTTTGTCATGTTTAAGTTGTTGGTGTGTGTTTGTACGAGTGGAACTTTGTCTATGTGTGCATTAAACCTGAGGGGTTTTAAAATCTTACACTATTGTGCTTCTTGTGGTGTACGGGGGTGTTTAAAAGAGGAGTTGCTATGATGTACGTCTGGTTGCTATGGTGTGAGTGTGTTACTGGGTCTCTGTATACATATGTCAATGTCTCTTGATCAGTTTGTGTGTGTGTGTGTGTGTGTGTGTGTGTGTGCGTGATACAGTGACTGTGTCAATGTGTTCACACGTGTGCATGATGGTATTGTGTGCCTTTCGTTGTCACTCAGATACTCCTGTAACCCAGTAGGTGGCAGTAATGTACCAATAATTTGGTTTGTCAAACTTAATTATTGGAGTGATGAAAAGTATAGAGAAATGAAGAGTAAAGAGTGATGAAGAATATAGAGTGATGAAGAGGAGTGATGAATAGGATGGAGTGATGTCTCTATAGCAGCAGCGGTGAATGGCTGTGCGGCACTAGAGGGAATCATGCTGTTTCCATATTGTAGCCCTGGGCCTCCCCACAGCAGTGGCCCACATGGGAAAGCAGGCCAGGCGGTGGGATAAACCAATTACCCCCCAGTCTGGGTGGACTCCTGCCGGCGCCCCGTCCAGCAGCTCCGGCCTGATGCCTCCTGGGCTCCATCCCCATGAGAGCTGGCTGGAATTCCCAGAGATGAGGATTGTCTGGGCTCAAAAGCCTGCAGTGAGGCTATATTTTGTTCCAAAATTTGACATGGTGGCCCCACGAGACAATACTAGGGGTGGAGGCTTCAAACTGGGCTTTGGCCAGATGAAAAGTTTCTGGACGCCTTTAGTTTTGGACAGCATCTGTCCAAATAAGATTTTAACTCTAACCGGTTGTATATTTTAACTTAAGTGGCCCAGGTTTTGCAGAAGAAGTCCTCAAGTGTGTTTTTATGTCAGAACAGTTGAGTCATACGTACACACTTGTTTTCTAAAAGATTTTAGCCAAGACTAAAGTTTACAATCAGAAGAGGAACATAGCCCTGATGGAAACAGGACAGAGGACAGGAGCATCAGAAATATAAGAGAGGAGAGAGGAACAGGCTGGGAGGACGGGGACGACGATCAGCCCTCCCCTGGCTCTTCCGATTCACAAGCCCTGATGGTTTCTGGATGACAGCAGCCATTACAATGGTCATTATGTCTGCCAGAGGCCTTGTCACTGCGGGGCCATTGTGGGGGCCCCATTCAGCGCACAGTCATTTACACTTTCATTGGCAGCTATTTAGTCCTCATAAAAAGTTCAACACAGCAATTTGTGAGTGCTGCTCAGTGAAGGAGAAGTGTGCAATAGGCTAAGAAAGCCGTTCCTTTAAAAGTCAATTAATTGTTCCCCTCATCTGGGAGGGGCCGAGCAGGGGATCCCCAGGCTTTGGGGCCTCACATCTGTCCATTCACGCACGGCCCAAATGAAAAGAGAATTCTGACTCAGTCTACTCATTGCTTTGTTATTTTAGGAGAGTTTGTTTATATTATTGCTCAACTGTTATCTCATTATCATAATAAACTGATTAGACGAGGGCTAACATGTTGCAAAAGAGGAAATAGTCAATGTGAGTTTGTAGAACGCTCGGTTTTGAATCCCATTCCTCTCCTAAAGCAAAGATAATCCGGCGTACGGTGGGAATGTGTTTTTTTTAGAAATTCAGACTTGTATTCACTCACTTTAAGCAGCATCCGTCCGTCAAATTAATTACGTGACAATGTCAAATAAAAGTAATCACATCTTTGCTCTCGTACAGCGTTTATTATGTTTTTGTTTTAAAACTTCAATGAATTGGTGATGATTTATGCAGACACACAGAAACCCCTGAAAGAAGAATTTATCTGACCCTGGATGTGTTTCTTAGCTTGTCAAAACACAGCAAAGGACTGCAGAGAGAGAGAGAGAGAGAGAGAGAGATGGTGGGGGTGGGGGTCTTTTGGGATTTTGACATCCTCTTGGTCTGAAAACCTTTTAAAACTAAAGTTCAGGGTCAGTAGTCTCCTGCGTTCAGCACAGTAGCTTAAAGATTCCATGTTGTTACCACTCGGTTGCTGTCTGACCACAGCGAATAAACAAGTCAATGAAAATTGAATTGATAAAAATGTGTGCGATTCTAAAAAATATTTTGAAAAATCATAAGGATTTTATTTAATTTGTTCACATGCATTTTATGGCATATACATTTTTCTCAAGAACTGAACATGAGCCGATAAAATATTTGTCACAGTAAAGACAGGAAGAAAATGGTGACCTCATGTACGTACAGGTCTGTTCTGAAGGACAAAATGGCTGAGCGCTTTTCTACGATGACACACGCTGCCACCTCTGTTCGGAGGCTCACAGTTCATCAGAGCTAGCAAAGTGAACAGTGGCTGGTGTGGGGAGAAACACAAAGAGAGAGCAGCAACCCAACCCCTTTTCAGCCTCCCTGGACCGAGGGGAGTGATGGAGGAGAAACAAAGAGCCGTCCTCTCTGAGCCTCTTCCCGCCGGGGAGGCACCAGAGCAGGGGGCTGCTGCTCTCCCTGCTCCTCAGGGTTTCAATTGCTTTGTCCCTGCTGGTGATGCTGGGTTCCTCCTCGATGGCATAGTCTCTTCACAATGGAACTCAACGGTGCCGGTGGTAGAGAACCACATGGGTGGAGGGAGGAATGGAGGGAGGCTGGGGGGTTCCTGTGGATAAAAACATGCCCTAAACAGTAGGCAGGGTTCAGTAAAGCTGAATGTACCACAATACCCCTGCTTAGTCTAAAGGGAAGTCACAGGAATTCCGATGTGCTGCCCGGGCCGTCTGGAAGACAGACAGGAAGTCTTTGTATCGTGGGGCACACCCTAGCCATGCTTCCCCGAAGTGCTCTGACCCTGTGAAAAGAAACTCTCCATCTCCAGGCTTCACGTGGCACTGTAAGAGTGTACGGATGTGTCCATGCCAGGATAGGACGGACTCAGACTGCCCTGAGGAAACCACCTCCCGCTCAAACACTCCAGTGCGCTGCCAGTAGACCCTCTTTAACACCACCTCCACCACAGACGTCTGTTGTTCAAGGTTATGGGACACTTTCTTAATGTAGCCACGAACCACTGCAAAAGACAAACAAAAAGTACAAAATCAACTCAGTCCATTTAGACATTGTATCGTTTTACCATTCCCCTCCCGACAGTCAGTGAAATGTGCTCATAATATCTTATTTTTCATCTTTTTACACCTTAACCCGCCCTTACTTAAAGCTAAAAACGGCATTTATGAGCTTAAAGACAAGGAATCTGTAATCTGGACTCAATGGACCGATTGCTTCTGCTCTATTGCTGTTTAAAGCCCACATCCCCTCCCATTCCACCATCCCCCCCACAACGCACACACACACACTCACACACGCATCTGAGCTGCTCCAGAATGCATTACACCCGACACATGCTCTCCTTTTAAACTCAGTTTATCCTTTTGCATCCATTTTCAACACAAACCCCATATGGTTGGTTGTGTATTAGCCGTGTTAGTGTGTATTATAGAACCAGAGGGAGGTGACCTCACGTCGCATTCATTTGTAACAACACAGTCAGGACATAAAAGATCTGAATTTAATCAGGAATTTAATGAGGCTTGCGTGTGTTTCTGTGGAATTAATAGACTGGGTAAATGCATGCTCACCAAAATCACTGTTGCACGTGGCCATGAGGAGCTCGGTGTCATTGCAAGGCCGGCATGAAGCTGAGGATGCACAAATCATTCATGGTTAGTGCTGACTGGTTAAATCATTCATGCTTAGTGCTGATTGGTTATTTCCAATCATTAGAGAATTGTTGAATTCGTTCAGTTAGACAATATGCCGGAAACATTGTTTTTTTCCAACAAAACGTCCCCTCACATAAAGCATTCTGTCTCTCTAAAGCGCGTACAGACCCGACCGTGATTGAGAGATGTGTGTCAGTTTTCCACCTTACCACTCCTGACCCAAAATCAGACACACATACCAGCTCCATTCATCTTCTCAGATCACAGAGCGATGAAACCGAGGCTCAGAGGAAGGAATGCTGCACACGATCGGGCTCCATTGAAGCCTTCACATGCAAAACCCTGACTCGGCCTGACCTTGTGTTTGACTCCGATTGTCTCTGCCAAAACTAAACGACCCCGTGCCAAGGACGAGACTCTGCCGGTCCAGCAAATACGCAGCACCAACAAACCCACAGCTGGCTCTTTTTGATAGAGAATGACATCACTCGACGGAGACAGGCCCGCACACACAGATAAATGCTAATAAACACTCATCCACAATGATGAGGCATTTGTGGAATCCGAAAAGTATTTGCCGTCTCAATTCAGGCTGGTTGGGCTCAGTGGCCTTCAGCTAGCTTGAGGTCAGTGCCGTCCTCCTTGCTTTGTCCTTGATGGAAACCAGACAGACAGACAAAACATGGGGCTACGGCCAACAGCTGCATGGCCGGGGGTTTTTCTGTAATTAAATAACCGAGTCTAAGTGGACCGGGTCAGTTACACTACATGCAAGGATGGGAAGGATTTCTGATAATTATATTTCAACATGGTATTGGTTATGTCATCATCCTGACATGAAAGAAAATATCCAGATGTCATTTTTTTAGGTTTCCAATTTTTGCATTTTCCAAAAACTTCCAACACACAGTAATGCTAACATCTTTTCACATATTTTCCCACGGATAGATTGTTAAGTTTAGTATTTAATCGTTTAGTATTGGTTGAAAACTGTATTATGGTATTTTTGTGTCATTTATTTATTGTTATTGATGTGTGTTTAGACTAAAATAATCCATCAAATGTATTTTCCTGCAGCATATGTAGCATCGCTAAGTGCAGGTTAGGTAAGTCAAACAAAGTGCGTGAGCTTCAGAGAGACTACAAGGGGAATAAAGGAAGAATTATTTGGTTGGTTTTGTTTTATGTAACAGTGAAAATGTGAATCTAATGCACACTGTACATTTCATTTGCACTCAGATTATTTAAAGCAATTTTAGAAGGTAAGCGTAGATAGCTAGCTAGTTAGCCATCAGCTAACGGTGTGCTCCAAACAACTCAGAACTGAAACACAGTTACAGTGATAGAAACACAGAAAACATCTGGTTAAACACAACAAAAATTGTGCATTTAAAACAAAATATATTAATGGTAAAATAAATGTTTGTGTTTTGAAAACATGAAATACAAAAAAAAAATGTTTTGATACCTTTTTGGATACAGTATTTTGCACTATATTTTGATACATTTACAACAGGAATATTTTGTATAAAAAATACATTTTTGTGTATTTTTGCCTATAGATGCTGTATAAAGTCTCACATTGACATCTATAATATTGATCTCTGAAACACCTTGAAAATCATGAGGTGGGCCAACTAAATCTTGCCACTTAAATTAGATCAAATCCTAATCCCAAATTTTGATGTGCCAGATTAACACTTGGTACAGCAAATTTAAACAAACCACTGACAGACGCTTGTAAAATGTGGATTATAATAGTTGGGCCTTGTTGTGGATGTTGAACATGTAAAGAAAAGTCACAAGTCAGCGATAAGGACAAAATCATTATCATTATCATCATCATCGTCTACATGGTCACACATTTGTTGGGTGCATAAAAAAGGTCACTCACTCTGCATCCTGTCTCCCATGGGTGCCGCGGTCCGGTTCCCAAGCAGCTCGTATCTGAAGCCCACAGTGCGTCGGCTCGTGTCCCTCTGCGGCCCGGCTTGGAGGTACACAGCGGGTCCCTGCGCTCCATCTGCCCGAAAACAGAACACCTCCTCCGGCCTCGCCCCGTCGGTCACCAGCAGCCGCAGCTCTCCGGCCCGCTCAACGTACAGGCTGGCCCCGCGAAAAAAGCGGGACGGTTTGACGCAGACGGTGGTGCGCCGTGCGTAAGACAGGTTGGGCTCCAGGACCACCCGGAGAGCCTGGCCCGGGTAGATCGACCGCACCGAACCCTCCGTGCAGCGCAGC
This sequence comes from Brotula barbata, assembly GCA_900303265.1. Taxonomy (NCBI): domain Eukaryota; kingdom Metazoa; phylum Chordata; class Actinopteri; order Ophidiiformes; family Ophidiidae; genus Brotula; species Brotula barbata. The sequence goes on from OMNV01020065.1 coordinate 6,520, forward strand.
CGCACCTGGAGCACTGTGCGGGAGTCCACAGCAGCTGCCAAACCGCTGGATCCAAACGAAATATGAATCAGTAATGGAAGGGGTTTAACTTGTTCCAAACATAAAAGAAGCGCAGACGTTATCCTTTAAAGTGAACATAAACAAACCACAGACAGGGCGTGTTTCCATTTCATCATCTGTACAATCTTAATAAAATGCAGATCCTCCTCACCTTCCGCTCCAGTTACAAAGATCAGCCGCACATAACCGTGAACGAAGAATCGAGATGAAGAAGAGCAAAGGGATCACATCTGGCAACATCTCAGTCGAAGAGAGATAAAAATCCTAAACGAAAGCACATGACTGAAAAGTCTGTGCGCCACGGAGAATGAAGCGCTCCGCTGCAGCGCGGAGACCTGACTGACCGCTTCAGACAGGAGCGACGGTTCCAAAAGGGCCTCTCTCTCTCTCTCTCTCTCTCTCTCTCTCTCTCCCTCTCGTCTCCTGTCTTAATTGACACACTGACCCACACATCTGGGGAATTCCGTTGGTCTCTGCTGGTCTTTGTCTTTGCGCACCACAGAGGTCCAGCCATCCACCATCTGTTAACACCAGTACGCATTTCTATAAAAATGTCATTTATCGCCATTTCTATTAAGAGATCTTGATAGTTTACGTCTCCAGCTCTTCATTGTCCTATTTTGGTATTTTTTATGCAATTTGACTCGTTGATAATGACAATGAAGCGATGTCTAAATAATAAATAAATCTGGCATAATAAAGATTTGGAAATAGTTTTATGGAAAGCTAAGGGCGTTCAGAGGCACAAATTATTCCGCTAAAAATGTTCTGTGACCCTGCGCCCTCTAATGGTAGGATGATGTACCTCTAAAGAGAGTCTATTCTCTCATCTGGAAAGGAAAATGTTGGCTTGAGATTTTTTTATTTTTTTTATTTTTTAGTTGTTGGTGGGGGGAGGCGGGCGCTGCAACTCAACAGCCACTAATATTAAAACTGAAATGCGTCACAAATCTATCAGCAGTCATCAATCTGTGAGGCATTTGACTCCACCGTGACCCGTGGGCTGCCGGTGCAAAATCAGTTGGCACCGTTTCAATGTGTTGTTGGTGGCGACATCTAGTGGTCATAAAAAGAAAAAGTGTGGGCCGGAACCAGAGCGGTCTGAGACAAACTGTGAGTGTGAAAGCTGCTGATGGAGAGTGTTGCGTGTGCGTTTGTGTGTGTGTGTGTGTTACCTTAAGGCCCTAAGGCAGCATCAAGATCAAAGAGTTAAGGTTAGTGGTTGAGTAAATTACAATCATATGGAGAATTTGGCCAGATGTTGTCTCAGCTGCAGTGGGAAAAAAAAATCTCTGCTGTTCTGGAATCAAAGTTTCGAAATCCTCACGCATGATATATTTGTGCATGCGCTCATATTTATTTAATCATTTATTCTATTCTATTGCGAGTTAATATTGTGCTCTCGTATCTAAAAGGATCTCAGACATGAAAGGTTTCTTCACAGGGCCATTGTTTGGTCTCCCTGAGAGAGGAGGCCAAATGAATGAGGGCTTTGTGAAAGCCTGCAGTGGGACTGTACTGTTGTAGACCCAACGGAGTAAGGTGAAGTAAAGTGTTGGCAAACATTTAAATTGGTGGAAAAATGGGATTAAGTTAAGCAAAGTCAGCGATTTAACAATTACCGCGAAATACGGATATTTAAGTCTCAGATGTACCCGGGAGGTACCTGATGGGAGGTTGGGTCTCCGTGCGCCGTTTGTGTCCATTTAACAGGGCGGGTCAGACATGAATGAAATCGAGCTGTTATCTTAGCCTCACTGCCCAGCTGACATAATATATAAAAACTTTTGATCGGATTCCAAGAAGTCCGAGTGAAGCTCCGAGCTCAGTGTCGTCATCAGGCCTAAGATTCTGCACCTGAATTCATCTGGACGCACGACCTTGGACGGATTAGATTGGGGGTTTCGAATTATATATGCATTCATTATTATATAGTAATTATTACATTTGTGTTTAGGACTATTTTGTAGGTTTGGATCGTCAGTTGGAAAGACAGAAATGAAAACAAAGCATCCGTAAAAGGAATGAACGCTGTGCTGCCAGGGCTCCTTCGCTGTCCGGGGTGAACCGTGAGGTCACAGAATTTATCTGCGTTCTGATAACGCACAAATGCGCCGATGTGTAGTTTGCGGTAATTATTATGACGCGCTAATAGTCTATAACTCATAAAGTGTGTCATGGAGAAATTCCTACAATAAATTCGATCGCAAATCCAAGCCGTTTCACCTGTGCCGTCATCGGCGGACTGGGCCTTATAATGAAACATAAGCGACATAAGCGACACGTTTGTTTTCACATCAACGACACTAATGTGATTTATTTTACTATGTTCGTTGCAAAAATTATATAAAAAAATAAATAAAACAACAAAAAAACAACCTCTGTCGAACCGTGACGCGCACAGCTTTTAGGTGTAGAAAAGCTTCAACGATTAGACAAACATTACACAAGCATAAATAATAACTGAAATGAATCTTTAAAGTAATCCTTTTAATTGATGAACATTTTATCATCACCAATCCCAAAGCTTTGCTAGAAGAACCATGTACGTCAGCTTCAAGTTCAGATTTACTCTAAATAAATATCTAAAAGTTCCATTACGCATTTAAAGACGGAAACAAGAAGAGAGCATCCACGTTGGAAACGCAAAAAAAAAAAGGAAGCAGAAAAATGATTACTTTGGCTTTTAATTGTCTCAATGCGGTATTAAATATTTGTACAGAGTTGATGGTGACATATAAAATATAGTATTACAGTCGGTATGTTAGTATCTTGTTAAAGAGTTATTTGTGGACGTGACCTACAAAACGCAGATTTATCTTTTATTTGTGAAAAAGCCTTTGTCGGTGCTGCTTTCTTTGATGGTGACCGTTAAGAAGTTCATGGTGACATCTGTCACGGTCACAGTGTCCAGGTGGGTGAGACACGGGGTCCAGGATGAGGGTGCTGTCCTGGGGGAATCACCAGGCTGTCCCTGGGACGTACAGCACTCTGTGAACTCGTGTCTCTGTGTCTCTGCTGAGTCCTTTGTCTGTCCAGCTACAGGAGCTTTATTCAAGCAGTTCGTCCTGTGCGTCCCCCGATCGGCCTTTTGGCGCAGATCTGTATTAAATCTCCTGGTGTAAGACAATCCGGCACTGCCAGCGTGTCTCAGCTCAGAGCTGGACTTCGGTGTTATCGTGGTTTCCTCTTGAAACCTTTTGGTCAGCTGGATCAGGGTGCGATCCGATGACTCCCCTTCATTACGGTGATGAAGATGATGCAGGCGTCTGGACACGGTGGACAGACTGTGAGACGCCGGCTCCTCCTCCTCCAGCAGCCTGAGCTGCTTCGCGTCAGGGTCCGCCGAGCTGCTCCTGTTATCTTCATCGTAATGGAAATGCTGCTTCGGCTTGCGCCCTCTCTTTTTGGGGACACGTGTGGGGTCCTGGTAAGACGAAGAGCCTGGTGGGTCGGGTCTGGGCCTGCGCTCTGGTTCTTGTAGTTGAACCTGGACACTCTCTCCTCTGTTGACTGTGCTTGGTGGGTAGATTGTGGGGACGACCGTGCGTAAACCCTCCCGGGCCCTCGGTATTATGACCGGCTCCGGGATGGGATAGGACACCTGGATGGCTCTGGGGGTCTCTCTCCTAAACTCATATGTCTTCTCATTGGCTTTGGCTTTAGCCTGGGGACAGAGGACATGAAATGTGAAATGGAGTTCCACAGAGATGACGACGTGAAGGCTCCTGGGATAATTAGGAACTTTTTAAATGGCTAGAATATGAGAATGAACAATAAAATCCAAAGCAGTTTCAATTTGTACAGCAATGAAATGAGGATTGAAACCCTCTTTTTATTAGTTACCAACCGTAAAACAATTATTTTAACACCAAGACAACATTTGTCAAATGGCTGTGATAATCATTTAATAATATTTTCTTGCAGCTTTGTCTGTATTCCACCCACATGTAGTCGTTGATAAGGCAAAGTAGCTCTCGTGTCAAAAAGGAAATGAATCATCATCTAAAGCGCACATGACGAATGGAAGTGTACAGCTGTCAGGAACATTCACCCACCTTCAACAGAAACGTCTCGGGCTTCGGCCCCCTCTTTTTCGGCCCAAACAGCTCCCTTTCGCGCTCCCTGCATTGCGAACGAAACTAATTAAATGGTTTCACACGACAAAATATATACATATTTTTAAAATCTGACTGTCGCTGTAAACATGAGCAGCGTCTTTAAATCAAAGTGGGGATGAAAGGGATATGAGTGTGTTTCAGATGCAGAGGCCTGGAGTGCTACTGAGCTGTCAAACCTCACCTCTCCTCGAAAGCGGCGAGCAGACGCGCATCCAGAATGTTTTCCTCCGGTTCCCAGGTGCTGTACCTGCGTCACGGCAACAAAACGCAAAGCAGACACGCTTCAATAATCACACTTCTACCGAGCTGCGCTGCGTGCGCTGCAATTACAGATTACGTAGCGGCCAGTGACGCACGGTGAACCCAGCCATTGCTAAAGCTAGTGAGGACCCGAACCGCCGGCATCCCAGCGAACGGGTACCTCCAACCCGCGACCATTACGCACGTAAGCAAGCAAGCGGGGCCCGCAGAGGACTTCACCGTAACACACAGAGTAAACGATACGTCGAAAAACACCCACAAGATCAGAAACGAGCTGCTGCAGTCGTACGAGCCGCCAGAGAGCGGCGCTGTCCTTCACACTGCTAGGCTATCATACTCACTTCTGAGACCATCCCTTCCATTTCACCAGATATTCCCAGCGACCCTGCAAAGAGAGCCGGAACACATTCTGGTTATTGTCGGCACTGCTGCACAAACAAACGGTTGCATAATACATGGAGACAGCCTATCTGTGTGTGTTTGTGTGTGTATGTGGGGGGGGGGGGGACTAAACTCAGCGGATTTACCCGTCTGATCCGTCGTTTCATGATGGACTCGGCCGCGAAGACGCTCTCACCGACAGCCGAGAGCTCCATGGCTCACACGCACCTCGTGATTTCTGCCCGCGTTATTATTTTGGCTTCCCCGCGTCCTCTTCGGGTTGTTTAATTCCGCACATCCCATAATACGCAATCTGGGGAGTACGTCATCACGTCTTTTTCTGTTGCCAGGCACCGCAGTCGGTAGGACGGCTCGCCTGTAGAGCGCATTGGCTCGGTTGTTGCTACGCGCGTCGTACGCTGCGTAAAGGGGCGGAGCCGTCTGCTGCCCTGCCTGCTGTACAGGAATGTCTGCGCACGGTGGAGAGGGCGAAGTCAGAGGCTCCCAAAAGGGTGTCCGTGGACCCGTGAGGTCCGAGGGGGCAAGGAAGACCGCGAACGAAAGGAGGACCACTTTTATTTCACCTTGATGTCAGTGAACCGTGTGTGGGAGTCGAACCACAGCACTCAGCCTGGTTATACTGAGCACCTAAACACATGAGAAATACAGCAACATGTTGTGATTCCATGTTCTCGTTTGATCAAATCTCAACAGTTATTGCTGATGAGCGTCCACGTGGGAATGCGTGGCACGGAAATGTTTAGTTTGGCCTTGGTAACCTCAGGTACGCTGAGAGGCCTCGACGTTTGCGAACCATTATATAAATAAATTTTTATAACCCACACATTCAATTATTTTCAGGTGTACAGAACCAAGAATCAAAATAAAATTAATATATATTGTGTATGATGTATTGTGGATCTGTGCGCTTTCGTGCATGGACTTTTACGCATTTTGGCAAAAAATGATGGTTTTACGCATGCCATCCACCAAAGTTGTCCGGCGAGTAACGCGCAAAAATTGTTTTTCAATGCTCAGACATAAACGAATTAATTCATCTCCATGCGTTCTGCTTGTTTTTATGCTGGTGGTTACAACGTGGCCATACATTTTAATTTGTAGATATTCAATGGCTGCTCGTTTACCACAAGACGATGATTTAAAAAATAATATGCATGACAAGCGACTCGTTTTATCAGATTAATCGCTTTAAAATCCGATTTACTGAAAGACGCGCAGAATTTCTTAGAGATATTTAGTTTTCAAGAGCTCAATTTGGAAATAGCTCAATTAAAAAAATACCTCACCTATAATAAAACTGATTCTATCTACAAAAGCGCCACACATCTGAAGTTATGCTCCAATTTAAATTTCATAATAAACCCGATAAATGCTCTCAGGAGTTTGTAATATTACAAAATATTATTTGCAATAAAGACCAAAATGTTGCTTTGTGTATCTATAGAATATAAAGATGATATCAGTTTTTTTTTTCGTTGATTTAATCTTCGATTTCCTCTCTTGGTGTCCAAAGTAAAGCCCGTAATTAGTTAATAAAAGCACAGAAAATAAAACCTCTTTTATCCTTGAAGATCTGAGATATTTTAACAGGGTATAATAATAATAATAATAATGATAGTAATAACGATAAACCATTATTATTATTATTATTATTATTATTATTATTATTATTATTATTATTAATAATAATAATAATAATAATAATAATAATAATTGAGTACAAATACACTAAATATACTGCACTGAACGTATTTTGCATTGTT